>JAIXMR010000020.1:0-278260 GCA_025677835.1 Sporodiniella umbellata | reverse complement strand
CACTAAATATATTGGTGACGTCACTATAAAATCTAGAAGGAACTGTCGTTATAAATTATAAAAGGTTGACCTTTCATCCTATAGCGCTACTCATTGGGATCGTCGCTGAACATAGGAGACTGCTGAAGAAGTTGTTCAAGGTGAGCAATGCGCGCAAGTAAAGTATTAGCCCATACGGGAGGTTGTTCATCATTTGACATAATTGATCCACGGCGGTGTGATTCCAAGAGCTTAGTAGATTTGTTCGAACAAAAAGAAGATGGAGTCAATATTATAGTCAAAAAATTTTTAGTTTATATATATTTATTCGTGGTACAAGTTCGATAAAACAATAAAAAAAATGATAACAACAAAGATCCGACAGCTCAAAGTGTAATGTTTTCAATACTTCATATAATTCGTATCTACATAACATAACATATTATCTCATAATGTTTTTTCTCATAACATTATCTTATAACATTATCTCATAAAATTTTCTCTTATAATTCTGTAACTTTTAAAGCGAACTCTTCTGACGTGAAAACGAACTTTGGGTGCCACCAAAGCGAATTTGGGTGATTTACAAAAAACGAACTTTGACCAATCAAGAAGCGAACTTTGGGCTACGACAAAAGCGAATTTATGAAATTGAAAAACGAACTTTGGGGGTGGAGCCGCTGTATGTTCTTATACATTCAAACATCCCCCTCTCATTTTATGCTATAGACTATCCAAAACTAGAAACCTACTATATGTTCTAAATTTATACAAAACCTTTATTGGTCTTTTTTATTGGTTCGAGGCGTCTTCCTAAATATAAATAGCTAACTTCACCTTTTTTCTTTTTTTCTTTTTTTCTATTTTTCTTTTTTTTTCTTTTACAATTATATTCACTAGTCCCCCCTTTATATATTTCTTTACTGCGCCCCAAAAAAATAACAGTTTACACATAAATTTTATATAAACACATACACAAAGACATACACATATTCATAGAATGTGAGTGAGAGAGAGTTGCCTTCTTTTATATACAAAAAAAAAATACAAGTGTTATTCACACGTGGTCGTTATTAGGAAAAACCAAACTGTTTCAAAAAAGGCTAAGTCAGAGCATTTTATCTTGTATCTGAAAAATCACGATTCTCTCAAAAACATCTGTAAACCATCGACTGGCCTTTCTTTTAAAGTCAAACATGCATTATCTAAGAGTATTGGAGCATTAGGCGATGCCCACCTAAAGAACCTTGAGCACTATTTGACTTTTGTACCACATAAAACACATGCAAAAAAGGACAATGAGAAAGATCGTCGTTCGACCCACTTTAGTCCCTCTTTCGTTGAAAACATGTTGAGTGATATTAATTTTAAGCAAGGTAAATATACAGCTCTTGTCATTTTCACAACTGACTTTTCTTTTCTAAAACACCTTTTCTTCGCTCCTCCCCCCATTCAATTTTAGTGCTACCCAAAGATTTGACTTTCATTGACCATCAAAGTCAAGAGGAAAAAAATTATGTGATTCGATGCATTTGCAATTCTCCTGAAGAAGAGTTTGGCGATATGGTTCAATGTGATTCTTGTCTTTGTTGGCTGCACATTGACTGCTTAAGACTAGGCGAGAAAGAACTCGAGAAATCTTTCTATTGTCCTCCTTGCTGTAAATCAAAAACCAGTGTTTTTTCTGAGCCCACACATGACTTTGAAGAAATCTATGATCTATCAGAAGAACTTTCAGATGAAGAAAGTCTACCCCCTTCACCGTCTTTGTCAGCAAGTGATCATGATTTAGTTTCTTCTGACCTGGCTGGCCTTCAAACACCACGCCTTATTCTCGACACTTGTCATTCTCCGTCTCAAGAAACACAGACACATGATATCCTTTCACCTTTTGCAACCAATGTTTTCTTTGGTGAACACAAGTAAATATTAATTTCTGTTTTTTAAAGGTTGCATTTATTTAACAGCAATAATAGTACCCACGGTCAACTCTATCCGCCTTTAGGCTCGTCTCCTATGCATCTTAAAAACGACGGACCGCCTTCAACCGTTTGCTATCAAGAGCTTTCAAAGTTTTCTTTTGAAAACAGCCCTTTCTTTAAATCTCATCGCCTGTAAATAATTTTGTATACACACAGAAAAAAAAATGAAAACTACATATACAAACACACACACAAACACTTCTTTATATATAAATGCATATATATGTATATCATTAAAAAGTTTATGAACCTTGGATAACCCGGTACCTTAGATTTGAGTTTTTTTTGGTATAGATAATTAAGGAGCCTTTCCAAAATGGCTTTGCGTTAAAATTATATTATAACCCAACAACTATTGAGCCCCCCTCCCTTTTGTAGGTTTATTTTGAGAAAAAAAACATACTGTACAGTTATTTCAGAAAATAAAGTCGTTGAGTTTTGAGTTTGACGTCGTGCAAAAAATTGCAATCATGTCGAATAGCCTAAAAATAAAGTCTTACTCACGTGCGGTAAACTTAGTAATCGCTTAGCAATTGCCCAATAAAATTTTTGGCATTAACTATTATATGTTTATTTAGAAAAAAAGGGGTGTGAGCTACAGCTCTCTTAAAATTAAGTTGCTGAATCCATTGAGCTTAACTCTTGATTAAAATGGTAATTTTACTGCATATAAAGCTTTGATGCAATTATGGTGTTTTATAAACTTCAGCTTTGATAAAATCAAAGCAAATAGAAACTATCAATAGAAAATTGCATTCACTACGGCTGCCAAGTCGCATACAATTTGATTACTATGACTCAGAATAAGCTGGATCACAAGTACAATGCTTGAGCTATTAATCAAATCAAACGTCTCCAGCAATACTAGATGAACCGTCTGGATGCTAATAAATCCGGCTAAAGCCTGCAACAATAAATAGCATTCGCAGGTTTGACGTAATCAACGGTGGAAAGACTGATCCCAAGCTCTTTTCTGTCAAACTGCAAAAATTGGCTGATAAATGGCTGAACTACCTGAAACTGATTTTTGGGAAAAAGATATATATGTTGCTATTATTCATGGCCTAACGTTGGAACTGGTCCCCGGAAAAGCATTCTGTAATCCACTACCTAGCTATAGTGTAGTTGTTATATTCGAAAATATCTGCTTTAAAAAACGCCCGCTTTTTTTCTTCTTTGAAAAGTTTGAGCGATTGAAATAAAAAACATGCTAAAACCTTAGAGCTAAAGACTACTGATCCAGAAAAAGTAAAAACAGAGTAGTTTTAACTTCTGCAGAAACGCTCAGTATAATATACTAACCTCGTGTATTAAATGGTACTCCTTTTTGAAGCCTCGTTGTTCCTCAGGAGGCTTCACAACGAAAACGTAAAGGCCGATCTAACAAGCGATCTTTAAGTAATACTTTGAAGTTCAAGTGATTTTAAAAATTTCAAAGTGGCCACCTATTGTTACTAACATGAACAAACTATTTTTTCAAAAAGGTTGCTTTATAGATTATTCTGCTCCCACGATCTAAGGAGCTCCTTTTTTTTTGTGTACATAAAAGTTTTAGATTGGAGGTTACACGCAGTCGTCTCGTGTGTTTTTGGACTTAAACCAAATGCATATACCATATCTAGGTATTTTCTTTTTTCGAAAGGGCCAATTACTTTTGGAGCATGGGAGCAGTTTTATATGCAAATATATAAGCCTCATATTTTTTATTATTATTATTGTATATACAAGATGTGTGTGTGTGTTTAGATAGATTCTTTAAGTGGTTTGGCTAGGTTTTGGTTTACTTGAAACCTGAGTGCTTCAACCTGAGAATCCCATTCCAATTTTTCAATCTGTAGATTTGTTTTGTTAACGTGTTGGACTACTTTACTTTTTTTCTAAAACGTTACCTCTAGCTGCTCAAGTCTTGATTTTGCTTCATTTAGTGCTTGTTTCAACTGCTGTACTTCATTAGAAGTTTCAGTTGTATTTTTTGGTAGGTTCGAGTTGACTTTCGGTTGACTTTCGGTAATTTGAACTCTTAATTTTTCTAATTGTTCTTCTCTTTGTCTTTTATATATACAAAGAGTTAAACTTATGCATGTGTATTGCGCTACTTACAGTTGTTCATCTTGCAATCGTCTGTGACCTGATTGTAAACTGGCCACGAGTTCTTCCATACTCCACCATTGAGAAAGTAATTCTTTAATATATCGTTTTTGTTCTTCCATATGGCTTGTGTCCTTTTCCCATAAAAGCATTTGTTGTGTTAACTGTTTCACACGATGTTCGTTTTCAGTCGCTTTGTGTAATACAGGGTCCAGCGTTTGAAGCTCGTTCTCTAGTTCAAGGACACTAACAAAAATTCTCGCTTTAAAACTAAATTTTAAAACTGTCTATTTTGTTTACTGCTGCTTGGCCAAATCCAGTTGCTCCTTTTGACTCTTTACTTGTTTCTTATTTTCTTCTATTTGATATTCGATTTGTGTCATTTGGTTTTGCCAATCCTTTCTCGCTTCTCGATAACCTCTTAATTTTCCCGATTGCTCATCTTCCCATTTAATGTGTTTTTGTTTGGTCAATGCAGATTCTGCTCGAAGCTTTTCGAGAGCCAAGGTGGTTTGATTCAATTGTCCTCGTAACATTCGAGTTGTATTGTACTTTTTTTTTAAAAAAAAAAGAAACGTGAATCAATAGTAGTGCTCTCTACATGTATTTATATATTTACCAGCTGCTGTCTTTCAGCCTCAACAGAGCTATCAAGGACATGTTCGCGATGCAGACGACCGATATGCTGTAAATGCTGCTGTTTGAGGAAAAGCTCAAAGTTGAGCTCGTTCCTTAATAATAGTACCTCACGTTTAAGCCCGGCCAGAATCAATTTAGTTTCAGATGATGTTTGCAAATTTTCTTCAGTAATCGCTTCTTGTTGAATGCCTGCTGAATCCCATACATCGTCTCCTACTAAAACTTCAGATCCGCTCTTGAGCGCTTTATGAAGATTCATGATATTGGATGCCATAGCGGTAGGCGCCTTTTTCTCGGGTTCCTTCTCTACCTGCTTTTTCCCTTGTCCCCCTTCCTCTTCTTTGGGTGTATTGCCCCATAGGCATTCATCTAATAAGTTCTCGGGACGCTGACTTTTGTTTTCGTTACTGAACGCGACGCGTGACGCTGCGTGAGTTAAATCTAACCCCATGATTTGTGCCATCACATCCGGTGGTTCCATTTTCATCCAACGTGTCTTATCTGTTAATTCAGACTCGATATCTAATAGTACCAAGTTGGGATGTAACATATGTCTCGTCACTTGTGTCTGTATATAAAAAAAAAAAGATTTGGGTCCGTTAACTATTACTTCTCAGGTGTTATTCTTACAATTGTTCTTGTTTTAAATGTTTCTTCATCAAATTCTTCGGGAATAGTAAAATCTTTCTCTTTAAAGTAAACATAAGGTCTATGTAAAAACTTTAAAAAATTGCATGGATAAAGACCATAAAGAGAAGTAAAGAAAGGTCCCGTTTGTGGATTTGAAGGAGGTGCTGATAATTTAGAAAAGGTATAATCTATTTCAAGGTTTGTTTTTTTAGCTTTTTTTTTTTAACCTATACATTTCTTACCAACACAATCCCATCCGTCTGCTATATAAGTAGGTGCATGATAAGATGCATCAATGCTTTGCTTCTTTCTTAAGTCTCTTAGCTGATCCCAACAAATAGCTCTAGCAAAAATATAAAAAAGCTGTGGTAAAAATGGAGGGAGCGAGGTACAAATTCGAGGCAATAGCATAATTAGGTTTGTGACAGACGTGGCAATCAAGGTGGTAGAATTATCGTACTATATATCTAGGTCAGATTGTGTTGTTAATAAGGTATGTATGGATACAATACCATCAGTGATTTCAGCATTGAATTAAATAATGGGGTATCAAGAATTTCATGTAGATGCGTTCTCTAAGTTGTCATAAAAGAATATCAGCCCCAATAACACAAAAAATTTTCTGCTTTTTCATACTCTTCTTCTCATGAATTCACTTAATAAATACACAATCTGTAATCGATGTTTGCTGGATAAAAAATAATTGTTGAGAAGTAAAAAGAAATGCTAGTGAAGATCAGAAAAAAAAAAGCAAAGCAAAGCTTAGTATAGTATATATATATATATATATATATAACAAGACAAACTACCTTTGTCTCAGAAGCTCCTACAGTCAAAAGAATAGTGATCAAGTTTTTAGACCATTCATTTTGCTCCAAATCCAAAAACGTATGATTAATCATAGCTGTATCTTCCTGCTGTTGCTGTTGTTGAAACGAAAGAAGGTACATGTCTACAATTCGGCAGAAATAAACACAATCGTCTTGAGGTTGTTCAAGTTCGACAATCAGACTATCGGCAATGAAAAGTCGAACCTCCTTTTTGATTTTGTTGGTATATGAAGCAGTGCTCAAGATGGGTTGAAGCATTGGCCACCATTCCTCAAAGATCTTGCTTGGCCGCAATACAGGCAAGAGAGCATGGACACAGCAAAGCAAGATGTAATGCTGTGCTTGACTTATCAAAGCCTCCGGCTTACTTGAAATTATTGGCGGTGTATTCACAGTCGATTCATACAGTAATAAAAGATCGTGTGAAAGCTTGTCAACTGTCGCGGCATCGATCGTAGGTAAAGTACCTCCATTAGCTACTGTTTGCTCATCAAGAAACTGCTCAATGACATCGCAGGCTGAATGACCTTCTTGATCAGCAGTGGCGTTACGAACAGTGTGTGTTATTGATTTTGTAATGTCTTTTAGTGTGACCATCAATATTCTGCAAAAAAAAAAAAAAAAAAATACAAACGAAAAAATATATATTAAAAACAAAATCCTCCACACGGGACTGATTGAAAGCTAATCACGTGCGTTGCTTAATTTGTCTATTTCTAATAAAAGTAGGAAATTCATGTGCTTTTTCTATTTTTGTGTTTTGAATTTTTTTATTATTATTGATATTTTGTATACAGCGTTTCCAAAATCAACGTCGTATATTTTGTATAGTTTGTATTACAAAATGCGACATTGCTTTTGGAAATACTATAAATGTATATATATATTCAAAGATGTACACAGTTTTTTCATATTAGATAAGAAGTCGGAAGTTTTTTTTTTTTAAGCTTGACTTTGGGTAACAGGAGAGCCACTGGATTCACCTGTACGCTTGAGACGAGCGATTTCATCAATACGATCGTATTCACGGAAACAGTAGTAATAAATGCAACCACACACAAAAGCACCACAGGCAACACCAGTGTAGACCCAGACCATATTAGGGTCCTGTGCGGAAGGAGAGATGGCAAGAGATATCAAAGCGGCGACACAGTTAGGCCAGAGGGAAAGAGCAGATACCAAAGACTTCATTGATTTGGGTGCGTGAGTATAAGCGTACTCCATCGATGTAATGGAAGCAAAGATTTCAGAGAAAGCGATCAGGACGTAGCAGGGGATCTGGATAAAGACAGACACGTTTGATGTCTGACCGCCCGATGAAATAAATAAAGGATCCATATAGAGATAGTGTTGTACCACAGCGGCGTAAACCATGGCAATAGAGGCAATAAAGAAGCCGAGCGTGATACGTTGTTGAGATCGGAAATTGATCTTGTTTCTACGGAGGAAAGGGTAGAGAACACCATCTGTAAGAGGGATAAAGATGATAAGAGCAATAGGATCAAAGAGATTCATGATATCATTAGGAAGCGTATCAGGTCGCGACATGGAGCCAGCTTGGGAGATAAGGTTGTTCGACAGTTGATTATAGCATACCCAGTAGATAGAGAGAGGAATAAAGATCTTACAGGCCATCACAGCCTCTTTTAATTCATCCACAAATGTATCGGTCCATTTTGCCTTCTCTTCAGCTTCATTTGTCCAAGGCGCAGCTGTTGTCATCTCTGAATCTCTCTTGGCAAAATCAAGCACACTCTTGCATTCCTTTCGAGCCTCTTTGTTTTCGGGTAACTTGGCTTGACGGCGGGCAAAACCGATGACGGAGAAAGTCCTCATCAGGATAGACTCTGTAGGAGCCGGGCGGTAGTAAAACCGGGTACCTGACAGAAATACCAAGATAGCCACCAAGAAAATAACAGTGGGAAGCAAGAAAGCGGCCCAAAACCCAACATTCAATTCCAATAAAGGACAAATAGTACCTCCCAATAATGCGCCTACATTAATAGCCCAATAAAACCTATTTTTTTTTTAAAAAAAAAGTCAACATACATCTGTTTTTTTTTTTTTTTTTTTTCAAGTGCTTTTTTTTTACCAGTTATATAAATGTTGAATACTTAGGTCATAATCCACAAGTACTCGCTCTCCACTTTTGGTTGTAGTCACATAGTTATCGGTTGTTCTATACTGATCTGCGCAAAGAGAGGAAACAATACCTTTGATGCCACCAGTGCCAACTATACACAAAAAAGATGAGTTTTATCTTTGTATTGTTTTTCTGTGTTATTACTTACAGCCGATAACAACCAGTGAAACGACATATCCAGGGAATCCAGCCCCACTTTCGAGAGAAGCAGGCAATGAGGTGCAGGTTAAGATGAGCCAGCCAATCATGTAGACACAAGAAAAGATTAAAATAGTCCAGTAACGTCCAACGTACTGATCAGCCACAATAGCACCCAATACAGGTGTGAAATAACAAAAGAAAGTAAAAAAGTTCTGCAGAGCAGTAGCAATGGATTGACCGCGATTCAGCTCACCAGGAGTGACATCTGTAGGTGCATTCTGATAAAACCAAGCAAAAAAAAAAAAAAAAAAAAAAAAATGAATAAACGCTATGGATTGTGGCCATTCTACTTTACCTGCACGTAGTTTTGAAAAGGTGTAGAGCCACCATAGTATGCAAATCTAATTATCAAAAAAAATAGATCAAAACCTTTTTCTGCTCATCAATCTTTGAAAAAAAAATTGGTTTGAATGGATTACCTTTCGCTATATAGAACAGTTAGTATCAAGGTTCCTGCAAGACTGTTTTATACTTTCAATATTTACCAAAATTCATTTGCAAGAATAAACCAAGCAGCCATTGGAATACCTGCAGCTACTCGACGTAAATTTGAATTGTCTGCAGATGTCTCATAGTCGACTTCCGTGACAACATCAAACTTTTCTTCACTTATATGTTCGTCTTTTTCTTTAGACATTATGATTTTTGGTATAAATCCCTCTTGTTTGTTTTAATAAAAAAGAAAGAAAAAAAATTAAAGAGAGGACTAAAGAAAGATTATTGGTATACAATACATTCGATTTTCTAGCTTTTATAGATGGAAATTAGCTGTAAAACAAGCGGGGATTTTTTCAGTAAAGTTTACACAAAAACCAGTGACACGGATCCAGTTACACGGAGTTTTTGTAGATACCGGAACGAACGGTCTTTCCATATAGAAAAAAAAATCCTCAGCACTATTTTCAAGACAATACAAGAAATGACTCATCATTTGCTTTTTCTGTAATGAAAAAAATCGGCCAATAAAATTTGGCAATAATCAAGACAATCATTTTAATATTAATGATAGTATCGGAAGATATATGTAACTGTGTGTAGGGTTCTATTTTAATAAAAACAGCGTGGGACTTGTTTGATTAGCCGTTTGGTAAGAAAACCACTATACTACTTAGTTTAGTTAGAGAGGATGGGAAGGTGTGATCTATACAAAAAAAAATATGACCTATTTAATTTTGGGTTACCTACTATGGGGCTCCAAACGGATTCAGCGTGAGAAAGCAAATTTTCCTTATTTTAACAAAAGAGGGACGTAACAAGATTGATCGCATGTTTTCTTTATAAGAATTATTGCCTCTTAGAACTAGTTCCATGGTTTTTTTTTATACATCGTCTTCTTTAGAAAGCCTAATTGGTGTTTCTCTGGGGAATCTGACTTTAAATAGCTGAAAACGCATGGAGCAGTGTAGCGATTGGTCTGCATTAAGCCTCAACCGGCGAGCTATATTTGTTATGACTATAGCTTTGTCACTAATTCTAAAGGAGTTCCAAAAAAAAAAAAAAAAAAACAGATGGATACCGATATTTTAACTTCAAGATCGAGATGCGAGTAGCTTTTTTTGTAGACCCGAATTCTGTTTTATAGAAAAGGGTTAAAAGTTTCAATAAGATTGTATACTTGAAAAATTCGAACACTGAAAAGCTGCTTTCTGTTCGAGTGTTTAATTGATTTTATTTAATGACCATATTGCTGTATTCTGTAACTTTAGAGTGCTCTTTGACACATTTATTTATTAATTTTTTTTGGCTATTGACTTAAACTACTCTCTTATTATTTGCTTTCTTTGAAAGATCGTTGTATTTTTAAATATTAGCGAAACACCGTTTGTTTTTTAGTTAGACACAAACAGGCTGGTACTTTTGTTGAAGTGCATCTAGGTACACAAAGTTAGAAGTCGAAAAGGTCTATTGAGCTTTCCGGTTTGGTAAATTACCATTACTCTTTTGATTCCACAAATAAAGTTAGGGTGCAAACCATTAGAAATTTCTAACTAAATCCTGAATACTTTGGTTGTTGTTATTAGTTTTGTTCTTTTATTCAAAAACCTCAAATCAATTAGGTTAAAAAGCTACCTTTCTTGGGTTGTGGTAGTAACACCGCCGAAATCAAATGTGAGCGATCTATATGTGCGTTTTTGTAATAGATTAGACAGTTGCTAATTATGTCCATGTGGGCCTTTTTTATGAAAAGAAAAAAAAGATAGAGTTTGCTCGCGACACAAGTATTGGTTTCCAAATTTCGGGTTATTCCTTTTACTATACAGGACTTTCAGGAAGGATTTGGCTTACCCATGACCGGATTGATTGTTCAGTCATAATAACTTGACAGCAATAAAAAAAAAAACAAGAAATCCAGCTCAAAAAAACACCATAACTGTCTTCGAAATTTTGCTCTTTAGCAGAAAAAAGCCCCTTCATCGCCTACAAACTGGCATCTAATGTTATGGTAAGCTTTGTTTTCTAAGAAACATATTAGCCTGGGACTTTGCCTTCCTTTTTTATTGCTTACAGTGAAGACTCTCGATTAAGTTACAAAATCGTATATACATGGCTATTAACAGAGTTCGCAATTGCACTGAAAACTTCTAGAGGTATCGAGACATTTTTAGTGTCTTTATATTACTACTTCAAAAGTTGCCAGTCGTTTATAATAACGGCCAATAAAGACTCTTGATTTTTTCCTTTAAAAAAAAACCATACATCTTCGCTAAACGTAGAACACCTCCTATTCTACCAAATAAATTACTTTAAAGTTGAGTGTAACACTATAAGGATATTCTCCAAGACTGTTTAGTTCAGCTGCACATGCTTTTTCAGTTTGTTTAGCTGGATAAAATTCTGGGGACAGGATGATAATTCTTTTTGGTGGAATGTTGTTAAAGGGCATCCACTTTCTTTTTCATAAAAATAAATGACAAGGTTTGCAGCCTTCTTTGTATAAGAATATTTCTTTCTTACATAGCCTGGTTCATGACTGTACTGCCTTTTCTAGATATTTAGTAACAAAACCTGTGAAAAAATAAATTAGACAGTTTACTATTATTTTTTTATAACAGTTTCACAAATTTTGGAGTCAGGCATACTGCCCCTATATAGAAATTTTTTCCTCTTTTCTTAATAGTGCTCCCTGGACTATAACTACCTAAACCCTTTTTGTAAAAACAACAACAAAACGACTCATGAAACGTCCACTGAAAGCTACAGGATGCTATTTGAATTTACATATAATGTCACTTCAGTCAATTGCTTTAAATCATGGAGTTCACTTTCACCAAAACTTGTTTCATATATCTTCAAAACAAAAAAAAAATCACATGAGTTCACTCCCGAGAATTATTTTTGCCATTATTGAATCCACTTATTGATTTGTATTTTATTTTACTAGTAAATGCTACTAATAACTCTATGACGAATCATAATAGAGCTTAAGGTCCAAACATAACGAGTATACGCTATAAAAAAAACACCTCGATAAACCACAGTTTTATTTCCAAATAACGTGTGGCTTTGTCTATGTATAGTGCTTTATTGAAGAGATATAATAGCCGAAAATATGGCTATATATGCGTGTGTATTTTGTTTTCATTAAACTATTTCTAAAAAAAAACCGTTGGTTGACAATACACAAAAAAGTTAAGTTTTTTTTTTGTCTCTTTTTACTAGTGCTCTCAATGCACGCTTTTTCTGGAATATCATAGCTAGTAGTAAACAAATGACCATTTTTGAGTGCCTCACAGTCATTTCGAAAGACATCCGGATCAGCTTCACCTATAAACCAGTTCTGATAACAATCGTCTTCGTGCCTTAACGCTTTAAAGTGTTTTCCTGGGGAAGGTGTAAATGTTAAGATATTTTCAAAGCAGGGCTGCGATTTTAGATAAAAGATGATACACCTATCCACTGTCTTCGGACTTGAAACCCTTTGTATAATGCATGATTTATTATAAGCTACAGAAGATTCTTCAACACCGTTTATTTCATCAGCAATCGTTTGGATAATGAAAAGGTAGTTAAAAAGTATCAAAATCGTTTTAAACATCTTTACCAACCGTTTTTTACAAAAAAAAAACAAAACAAAAACAATATATAGTGCTTTCTTTATTTGTATTCTTCTCCTGCAATTGTTGTTACAGTATAAAAAATCATACATTGTTTTGATTTTTTTTTTTTTTAGAGATATACAGCTAAAAGCACATACATGCATAAACAAATGCACATATCAGTACATTTTCCCTTAAAAAAAGTGTTCTTGTAAATACAGGGTACATAAATTGATTAAATGTAAGGATCGTCTCTAAACTGCGCTTCAAATCTATCGATCTTTGTTATGATCTTTCTTTGATTTGATTTTTCTGAAACGTTTAATTTCACTTATAGAATAAAGAATATTTTTTTTTGTCTTCACCTTCTTTTTAAGATATAATCACAGCCCTATAAAACCAAAAGAAAGGGAAGAGGTTGGAAACAGCAAAAACCACTACATCCCTCGTGTAATATAGTTCAATATTTCATCGTTTCGTATTTGCCTAAAAAAATGAGAAACGCAATAGCCAAGAGCATAGAGGCATTTGATTCTCATAAAGACAGATAAAGAAACAATAAACAGAAACAAGGGGTTGATTATGACAGCAAGTGTTTGTATAGAATTATCACTTTTATTTAATATCAAAACTGCTCATATGAAAGAAATTATATATATAACAGTATACAATAAACAATGAGGGTGTTGAACTTTTGATAACTAATATAAGAGGGGAGAGAGAAGAGAGCGAGTCTATGATAGACTTGATATGAAACGATAAACTTTTTTACAATCACGAAGGTACGTTGGTACTATTCTCGCAAGGTCCTGTTGGAATGTAAGTAATCTGTGTTATGCTTCTTCCACATGAATCCTTGAAAAGCTTTGGATCTCCAGAATCAGCTATATACCAGTTGCCTTCACAACCAGATGTTTTGTCCAGAGCCTGGTATATTTTTCCGGTTTTGAACTCCATTATAGCGTTTTGACATTCTCTTATGTCTTTACCAGGAATGATACATTTTATATTGTAACTATCTTGCAACAAAATAGCCACGCAGGTTTCGTAATTGACTTTCACTTGAGGAGCAGCGAATATAAAAGGCAGTGTAATCAATACGATGACAAATTTGTACATTTGAATCGATCAGCTTAAGAAACCAAAAGAAAAAAACAGTGAAGCTGGAAAAGTATTTAAATAAATTTTTTTGTTTATAATAGCCCTGCTTATAATACTATAGATAGTGTAAGACTAGACAATTAGCTCTTTGTAATTCAAAGAAAAAAAAAGGGTTCAAAAAACCCAAAGCAATATTTAAAATTGTAGCTGTATTAACAGTAGCTTAATAATAAAAAGTGCTGGACACAGGAAGTTGCATATCAGTTGAATGTATGAATTTAATACGATTCAAGTGCATTTTAGCGATCTACTGCCTTATTTTTGATTATTTGTCGTTTTTTTTTTTGCGAGTTTATAAAAATAGAATTTGTTTATTTAATCAAAGTATAAAACCTATGATAAATTAAATACCTGTCTTGTCAAGTGTTTTTTTAATGAAATTTAATCTCTTAAACAGCTAGCGCTGTATTTTCGAGTCTGTGAATTTTTTTTTTTTACATCAATTGACTGTGTTTTACTAAAGATACATTTTCACCTGAAATCCAACAAGAAAAATAACGACAATGCTTTTGGCATCTGAAAAAATTCCATTTGAAGGTATTGGTTCTTGCTATTAGGGAGCTTTGGAGCAAGAAAAAGAACTATCTGTGTAATTTTTAACGTGAAATTGAAATGTTTCATCATTTTCTTATTTGTTTATTGATATTAAACAAACAGGCAATAAAAAAAAAATAGGCGTATACGTGTATGGACATACAAAAAAACAGTTTTGGAAAATAGTGTCAAAAAGTTGAATTGAGGTTCTATGTAGCTTGACAAGCCGTTGTTGGAAAATAAGTGGTAGAAAAAATTAAACCTTTTCTTGCCATACATTCGGCACCAAACTTTTTAGTGTCATTGCTTTTAGCTACAAACCAATCACTTGTGCAACCTATTGGTTTTGGCAGTCCAATGTATATTTTACTGTATTCTAGAGCAAGTATCTCGGCGCGGCATTGTTCTTTGGTTTTTTCAGGTACAATACATCTTAAATAATTAATTCCAGCAGCCAAAAAAAAAGAGCATGTTCTTGGTTCGGTAATTTTAGCTAACAAAAAAGGTAATGTCATCAATATTAAAATGGCTTTGTACATTTAAGTAGATTGGCTCAAGACACTCGGAAAAAAAATATCAATTTGGGCACTTATATAGCCGTTTTTTTGTTTATTCTAACCCTGCTTAAGATACTACAGGTATTGAAAGGCCAAATCTTCAATAGCTTGACGCCCAAATATAGTATAGTAGATCCTTGTCACACCAAGGAAAAAAAACAGCATAGATTGGCAATATGTATTGTTTACCAATAACAAAAGCTGTTATACGTACAGTGTCAAGAAATTCTTTCAAAAACGTCCTGAAATATAAAAATTCGAAAAATAAAAACTACAGAGTTTATTTGATTGCTCTATGCCTTTTTGAAAAAGATAAAAAGTTAAATTAAGATGAATAAATCGTTACGTGTATATAAATAGTGGAAATAACAAAAGTTTATTTTGTTAAGGTTCGCATGCCTCATCAAAAAAACCAGAGAATCGTGTATAATAAGCATAAGGTATTTCGCACTTTTCACTAAGCTCTGTACCGTTGCCGTGGCTGAAATACCAGCTGTTGCCACATTTGGGAGTTTTAGCTAGCTGAATAAAGTTTGCAGAGCCTAAATAATCTTTAATCTTTGTTAGGCAGTCATCTTCAGGAACAACGTAAATGCATTTATGGACTTTCAAGCCGTCCCACAAGATCAATCCACATGTATTACTTGAGCGTGGAGTATTTGAAGCGGGAGAGTTTTGAGCGAGTATAAAAGTTAACGTAAGCAACATTAAAGTAATTTTGTACATTTGAGTAAATCGATTTGAAATACTTGAAAAAAAGGCAAATAGTATTTATACAATGCAATTTTTTTTTGTTTACAGCAACCCTGCTTATAAAATTACATTCAATATAAAAATAAAGAGTATCTTCTGTGTATATCATTGTCACGCTAAAAAAAACTGCAAGTCCCTTCCAAAGAAAACTAAGTCATTAATCTACAGAATGTATAAATATATCAGATAGACCAACATAGCTAATAGAATGGGCTAGGAAGATGTTTTACATCACTATAAAAATAAAGAGAAAGCAAGTGTAGTAAAGCGACTCGCCCAAGGCTTGATAACCCTTTGCAGTCGCTTTACTATTGTTTAAACAAGTATTCAAAAAAAAAGAGAATAAAACTTTAAAACGCTAGTTTTTGAGAGTGAAAGCTGTGATTAGTTTTAACAAAAAATGCTACTTAAAAGACAAATGACTAATGTTAGTTAATTTCTACACCTATATACCATGGAAATCCCATAAAAACTTAATAGTATCTCAATCTTGATACTTCTAAGCACATTGATTCATGTCTTATCAATATCGAAAGAAAAAGAGTGCAATTTAATAAAAGTCACTCCTATATTGAATCTAAACGGACTAAGCGAACCGTCTGTAAGCCAATCTTTAAGTTCTTTAAAGGACAAGTGATCAAAAAATCCCTATAGTAAATGCAGCGAATGTCCAAATCGTAGTAAAAAAGTACAAAGAGGCTCTTTTTTGTAATAGTTTAATACTATACATGATCAATTTATAAAAAAAGGGGGCTTGATTCTACTAGTCATATTCTATTTCTTTTTAAAGTCATTACTATTATCTTAGCGCTAAAGTAGGTTTTCAAATAATACTTGAGATCAACAAAAATTGTGGATACATCTATATCATAGTTTTATTGTCTCAAGACCTGCATAGCCCAGAATTCTACACTCTTTTTCTAGGTGAACACTATAGCTTGATAGCGCCTTTATACGAATCTCGTCGTATTTTTATAAATTATACGGCATAAAAACAGAAATGAATTTTGCTTTTACATGTTATTTTTCCGCCATTCTATGTGCGCGGTGAAGACTTATATTGTAACCAGCAACTTGAAACTTAATACTGTATCGTTGATTTCCCTTGCTATAATTAATGTATACACAAAATGCTTATATATAGATTGAAGCATACATTTAAATCAAGGAGCGTACTAAGCAGGTGTCGATACATTTATGGATTTTATTAATATATTTATTATATCGCTTTTTTTTTGAAAAAGAAAACCCCTGATCGTCACATAACCTAATAATCATTTCACATAGATATGTCTATTAGATAGGCCCGTAGCATATTTTGGTCAAGGTATCATACTCATAAGTTCCTAGATCGTAGCCTAAACATGTTTTGTCGAAACTCTCCTTTGTAATATTACAGTTGTAAGACCTATTTGTGCATTCATAGCCTTGGGTTAGCTGTTGACAATCATGGAGATTATTGAACATGTTTTTTTAAACATCACAGGTATCGTAGGTACTGCTATGCAAAGCAAACCTAATTGATTTTTCCCGCTTGTTGTCGATGAGACTATAGAAATGACACTGGGAATTAGCAGGGACCAGAGAAGTAGAGAAATCACGAAAACCAATTTATATATTCCTATCCAATTGAGCTTGTGTATAAAAGTAAGATCCATAAAAATGTCGAAGATTTATGTACACTTTTGAAGTGACTTTGACGCGATTCGCATTGAAGCTTTGCGACTGATTTTTGTTGCTTGAAAGAAAGTTTTAATTTAAAAAAGGAGGGTATTCAGAATAAAACCATTACTTAAAAGATAAAATCAAGAAAGTTAGACAAAACGCAAGCAAACGAAGAGGCAGCTAGAATAAGGGCAAGAATCTCAGTAAATCTGCACTATACTTTGAATATTTAGTATTTTTATAGCCAGAAGTTAGGATACTGAAGCTAAAAAAAAAAAAAAAAACAGACTAAGCAACGTTCAGTCATTTCAATTGTTTTTCTTTCAAGTACTTTCTACTAGGCATACTTTCAGACAATATACTATTTTCTCCTAAATATCTTATGTCTATGCATTTTTTTCTGTGCCATTAGGATTCAACGCACATCACATACTCGGTAATTCAATCTCAAAAAAGCTATGAACAAAAAAAAAAAAAAAAAACAAACAGCCTTGTGACCAAATTTGTTTGTTTGTAGCGCTGAAAATAAACAAAATAAACTACGTCTTTTTACTATCAATTTAGGCATGCAGGAGTAACTCAGTTTTGTATACGTACATACACTCTGTGTTTTTATGTGAGTTTGTGCGTATACTAAACAAAAATGAGTAGTTGCAATCTACAAAGAAGGCGCTTTTTATACACTATTTCATTAGCAACAGCGATTATCTCAAAAAAAGTCTGTAAATTTGTTCATCTAGTTTTCCACCTGCTTTTAATAATATAATGTTTGTATTTGTGTCACTTTGCCGATCAAAAATAAAGGGGTTTGAAGTGTTTTAAGCTAAATTCCGCTCAGGAAATGCTATACCAACTTTAAAACGAAAAGTTATACAATACAAAAAAAGAAACAGTAGAAAGTACACACGGGGAAGCTTTTTATAAAAGCTGCACTATTTTAAGTGATTGTAAGTTTGAATGTATCGAATATTTAGTTAAGATATAAGGCATGGGAATTCCATCACACTGCCCTCGATCCACCTTTGAAAGCCGGAACACCCTTAAGCTGTTGCAAAGTCTGAGTATATTCTTGCATTTTGTATTGTGTTTGATCAAGTAAAAAAAAAAACGGTATATATAGAGCATAAAGGAAAGACTGCTACTAGCCCTTTTATATATAAAAGGGAATGTTAAACTAAACTTTCATTTCAAAAAAAAAAAAAAAAGTAAGGGATAGTCAAAGTAAAAAGAAGAGAGCAGATATATTATATATCGTTGAAAACCGATCCCAACGTTTTTTTTAGTTATCAAGCCATGTGAACAGATAGAAATAAATTGTTAAAGGGTGGATTATTAAATATTGTACTTTTTGTTACAATTTCTAAAGAAAACTGTTTTGTCAAGTAGTAACCGTAGAGCAATGTAAGTATAGTACTTTTAGAATTAGTTTTATTCTTACTATAGCTATACGAAAAAAAGCTGTTGATTTATAAGCACTCTTTTTAGGTACAAAAGCAAAAATAGCACATTTATCAGTTATTTTCGTATATGAAAAAAGGTCTCATGCTGAATTATTGACATAAGTCGTACACTTTTGAACGTTGTGTCAATTTGAAGTTTTAGCGAGACTTAAACTTCTGATTTTGCTATTTCAATAGTCCAGACAAAGGATTAAAAAAAAGTGTAGTTCTGACAGATCGAGATAACGAATTAACTTGGCGTCTTCAAAGGCTGCCAATTAATAGTAAAATCGACCTTACATAAGAAAAGGTATACTTTTCTGCACTCAGTCAAGTTGCTAAAGAATTCTTTTTACTTTGGTTTGTAGTCAAACTGACTAAATAAAGTTATATTCTTTCATAGATGCTTTTACTAAAAATCCGTCTTTACCTTTTGACTGCTGCTTTGTTTAAAGTTCAGCAAAACTATAATAATGTACTATTATCTGGCTGACTCAAAATAAAGAGCTTGCATTACAGTGTCTTGTAGCTCAAGCTCAGATTCAAATTGCGAACAGTCACCTACTCAAAGACTATAAAGGTCTACAAAAGATGGAAACTAGCTTTAATTAGCAGCGCGGCACCAGCAAGCAACTACAACTAAAACTTTTGGTTTGGTACCGTATTTAAATAGGACTAATACAAGAGAAAGATATGTCTGGTATGTTAGAATAAGACTTCTTTTATTTAGAGCCTCAAGTCATTTACATTGCTTGGAAAAATATTTCGATCTTTATCACTGTGTTTTGTATGATCGAAAGCAACTTGCTCCTGTTAATCTGATCGATATATATATATATATATATTGACTATTAAAGTTACCAAAGCACTTGATAGACTAGTTTACAATGTATGTTTTATAAGCTTTATACCTATAGATATCTTATCAGTCGCCAAGAAAGGTAAATGATATGTTTATACAAGTAAACCAAAGGATATGTGAATTTTTCGTTGTATATAATGTTTACTATGGTGTATTGGTTTTTTTTTTCTTTTTTCTTTTTTTTTTTTTTTTTGCGTATAGCGTATTGTTCTTCAGATGAATTATTTAAACTCTTTTACAAGCCAGAATACCTTAAAAGTCAATGTTTACAGAATCAATAGTTCACAACCGTAGTTTCAGCTACCAGTTCTAGTACTAGCCCTGTAGTAAAGATGATGTCATGTTGTCTTTTTATTTTTACTTTTTTGGAGCATTTAATCAGATCAATGCTTGATTTGAGTTAAAAGATAAATCTAAATGCAGACTAAAGGCGGTTGATGTTTTTTCAAGTTCATTAACGCGCAAGTTGTAGATTTAAGAAATTTTTGAGTAGAGTCCTGATGTTAAATTTACAAGTCACAGGGCATTTCCTTAGTTGTGGCCATGTAAAGCTCTAGTGCGTTTCTTTTTTTTTTTTTGTTGTTGAATTCTATGGCTACGAATAAAAAAATAAAAATCTTATGCCTTCATGGTTTCGGTCAAAATGGAACTATTTTTGAAAGCAAAACTGCCCCCATAAGAAAAGAGCTTGAATCCATAGCTGATTTTGGTGCGTATTTATATAACATACGCATAAAGACATCAATTAAAAGTAAAAAAAAGTGTTTATTACTGCTCCTCATTGCTTTACGCCTGATGGAGCTGAGCTACAGGGATTGTCAGAGGGTAAATGATTTTTTTCTATTAAACGTGTCTTTTTATTCTATTTTAAAAACTGTTTGTAGGACATAGGATGCATATGTGGTGGCATCTGCCTGCGGTCAGAGCAACTCAGAATGGGTATTATATCGGCTATAAAGAATCTGTAGAATATGTAAAGTCAGTGATCGAAGAGCAGGTAAGCAGTTTATTGTATAATTAAACACCGCTAAGTAAGACAAAAGGGGCCTTTCGATGGTATTCTAGGGTTTTCACAAGGATGTGTCTTTTCTGCTCTTTTAGCTAGTCTCCTCGAAAAAAAAACCCCAGGCTTTAATAATCCGCCTTTGAAATTTGCAGTCCTTGTTTCTGGTTATCGACCTGTCACACAAGAGCAAACTCTGTCTCTCTTGAGCCCGGAGAACAAGTGCAAAACGCCTAGCTTGCACTACATTGGTGACTCTGATACTCAAGTATTACCTAGAGATACGCTTGAGCTCAGTGAGTCGTTCCAAGATCCTATTGTGTTTCACCATCCCGGAGGGTAAGTAGCAAACTAAGATAAATAGCTGATATGCCTGTCTTAGCCACTTTCTACCCTATTCATCTGCAAGCAAGAAGGCTTTTGTCCAATTTATTCAAACTACAATGAACCTGTAGACTGTATTGCATGGATTTTTCGATCACTTCAGAAAATTCTCATATATCTTGCCTCAAAAACATCCCATCAAACTCAAAAAAGCTATAAAGTGATGTCCAGCCGCTTCAATAGTGTCCTTAGTTTGTGTGTAACTGACGTTTTAATAATCTTGTCCTTGTTCCTAGTAAAACGTTTTTTTTTTACTTTGTACGACCTGCAGCTCATATCAGTTTGAAAATCTAAAATACAAAAATAAGGACAAAGCATGTTTAGAGGTTGGGGGGTTTTTTTTTTTTGGCTGTCAATAACATGTTTGGCGTTACCAGGTCTATACAATACTAAGGGTTATCCTGTTGTCTTTGCACAACAAAGCACTGTTCTGAAAGTAGCCGCTGGTGGGCCGATTAGATGTTTGTAGTTAAAAAGCCCTATCGATTTATTTTCTGATTCCTTTACCTTTTTTTCTATTGGTGGCCCATTTTTGAAATGCTGTCCCAATCCAATTTTGAAATGACCAAAATTTGTTTAATTGGCCCAACCTAATTTCTTTGACTGTATAAGCATTTTTTTTTTTTCACAAAGCCGGGCTTTCATTTAAGCTCTTCCTTTTTTTTTTTTTTTTTTTTTTTTTTTCCCAGAAAACAGTACTTTGTCTCGAGGTTCGTTCTGGTTTGAAATGGCTTTTTTTTTTTTATTTTTATTTTTATTTTTATTGATTGTGAGTTTGTATAGCATTTACCCCGACTAGAGTGCAGATATAGAAAAATAAAATAAAATGCAACACTTTCCTCCATACTTTGCAAGTTATGAAAATCATACAACACAGAATGCATCGGCGCCCACTCCTCAACTCAATCAAGAAAGCCATCCTTCCACATCGCAGCCTTTACTATCTGGCTCTAATCTTGCCATCTATTCTCCTGCAGGTCTTCAGCCCCTGTCGGTCTTAGCGGCCGCCCAAAGAAAAGACCCTATGGCCCACTTGAGTTCACCTATGACAAGTACTATGCCTGTTGAGCTTGGTGCTCATGGAAAGCCCAAGAGAAAGCAAGTCAAAAATGCTTGTGGTAAATCTTTTGTATATATATATATATATATACATATACATATATTTATAGTAGACTCATGCCTTATCATACTAGTTAACTGTCAAAAGGCATGCAAAAAATGTGATATCGGAAGGCCTTGTCAAAGATGTATCAAATACGGTATTACCGACACTTGCATTGATTCAGTACGTAAAGAACGTAAGAGAGGCATTAAAAGAGGACCTTATAAGAAAAGAAATAAGGGTAAGTACTAAAACAATGATAAAAAACATTAGATCAAATAGTAAACATTTTTTTTTTTAAAAAAAAAAGAAGGTGGTAGTGGTCCTTCTTCCGGTGCTTCGACACCAAGTATAGCCTCCCCTATGACAGGCGCACCTATGTATAACAACACGCGTCCTACAGGTATGCCTATGTCTTATCAACAGTTTCCTTCTGGTCATTACGATCCCTATGCGGTCTATTCCAGCAATGGACAGATGATGCCACCCTATATGGTTCCTGCTGCCATTCAGCAAATGTATCCTAACAATTCAGCTATGTCTTATCAAGCTGCCATGAATATAATTTCGCCTCAAGCGCCTAGCCCTCAAGAACAACAAGCAGTTCAACATAACTCACAGCCACCAATGGACACACAGGACTCAAAGCTAAAAGAGCAGGAAGACGACGATGAGGGTTCTAAACTGAACATTCTCTCTAGGCTCTGTAGTGCTGTTTTGGATCGTAACGATGGTCCCAAACAGGAAGAAACGACTAAGCCTGGTAATCAAGAAAATACGCCTCCACCCAGTCGCCCTCACTCAGCTGCCTAAAAAAATTCATATATATTTTTTTTTTTTTTTTTTTTTTTTTTTGCCTAGTATTTACAGAAAGAGCACTTTCACAAACTACACAAAAACAAAACAAAAACACATTGACACACATTAAAAAAAAAAAAAAAAAAAAAAAAAGGGGGGGCTTAAATACACGTTTTGACGCTTTTTTTTTTTGCCTTTTCATTATTCATTTAAAAATGCAACTTTGTTTTTTTTTTTTTTTTCACTAGAAACTTTGCTAGGCAGGTACCCTAGAGAGGATCTATGACATCATAATAGCTTGACTGTCATAATCATTATTAAGAACGCCTCTTTGATTGCCCAAAGTGGGCTTCAAAAGTAGATAGAAAAGCACACAGTAAACATCCTACAGTCTGTCTTTTCAGCATCTCATAGTGAAACGAATATCAAGAAGTAGCTGGTGCAAGTAAAAGCCTTTGAGTACAGATTAGTCATTGTGCACTTTAGGCTGGAGTTGTTACCTTGACAGGGTATAAAAAGAGTGGACCTTTTGCCCACACAGAGAGCCATCTTCGATCACAGCCGTCGTGTCAAGAGTTTTGAACCTATTGCGCTCCTGAAAGCACAGGTCTGGGTTTGTGTAAGCTTAAAGCACGTTTGAATAATACATTTCAAAGCCATAAAGCCAATGGGCTAAAGAGCTTAGGGTAAGAAAGACAGATCGAGATTTGATACTGAATTTGCACAACATTCAACGAAAAACATAAAAATACAATGCTTATCAACAATGGTTATCAAAGAAGCATCCAACTTTCTATTGATTTATTTTAACTTTTTTTTTAATATGGTTTTGAAACTTCAGAACTCTATGTTGAAAGCAACCAATGTCCAAAGTAAGGTTTTTTTTTTTTTTTTTTTTTTTTTTTTTTTTTGGTTATAAGTTTAAGCAGTCTTGCCTAATTCTTTATTGACTGGGACTATGGCTTTAGCACCGCGTTCAACCATTTCTGTTTTGACAGGCAATTTTTGAGAAACAAGACGGAAGGCTTCTTTGGCAATTTCTTTACGCATGCCACCGATTTCAAAGACGATTCTGTTCAGAGGTACACGGCAAGCCCAATATTCAAAAGTACCTTTACCTTTACCCATACGTACTTCATTACCCTTGCTGGACACAGGGATGTCAGGGAAGACTCGCATCCAGATCTGAGAACCCTTGATGGGTTTGATCTTTCGTCGTAATGTGTTGTGAACTGCTGTCAACTGACGACTGGTTAAACGGGCTCCTTCTTTTAAACGCAAGCCAAAATCACCAAACTGAACAGTGGTGCCCTTGGTTGAACCTCCAGTGGGAATTGGGATCCTTCCTTTTTGTGCTTTCTTATATTTTGTACGGCGAGGTGAGAAGTTTGAAGCAAAACGAACACTACCCAACATGGAAGGTCGTTGGAATACTTGACTGATCACACTGGAAGTTTGTTGAACAGCATTCCAAACATTGCTTTTGCCAAGTGACAGCATCTTATTGTGTTTCCAAAAAAAAAAAAAAAAAAAAAAAGGGAGCCCTTGCTTAGAAAAAAAAAAAAAAATCTGCCTCTTTCTCAAATTCAATTGGTTTACCGCACGAATCGTACAAAGGTTGGCAATTATAAAAAGTTTAATCCAATACCGAACTGTAAACCTCTTCTAATGTGATCGCCTCTGGAGGCAGTCAAAGGTATACAATAATTCAGTTCAAGACGGGCAATGCTGTGACGGAAAAGCAAACCAAAGCCGACGGATGTACTAGCGTGCTTGAAGAGTGAGTCAAAGGCACCTTGATCTCTATTGGCGCCTGCGTTGACAAACAGATGAGCACGGAGAGGTTTACTTTCCAGTTTAGGAAGGGGAGCAAGGAAGCTCAAACCACCAGCCCAGTACATTTGACCGCCCAGGGCATCGTTATAATCTCTTGGGCCAATACCGCCCATTTTAAAGCCTCGAACAGACAGAGGTCCACCCAAGAAGAAGCGATCCGAAATAGTAGCTGTGGGACCCGAGAGATAGCCAGCACGAGCACTCGCACTGATCACCCAGCCGGGATGTACACCTTCTATTTCACCCTCTTTGTTCATTAACCTTTGGCCTCCTCCTAATTGATGACAGACCTGTGCCTCGATCTCGGACTTGATGAATTGTGTGTTGCCAATACCTAAAGCGCCTGCATACTCGTTGGCAATACGTACATAATGACCGTTTGAAGGTAATAAGGAATCGTCTCGACGTTCTCGAACAAACACATGGTTGATGGAAGACTTGAGTGAATGGCCTGCCTCTTTACGAATACTATACGATAATAAGTCTTTTCCCCTTCCCCCCCTTTTTTTTTTGAAGGTATCGCTTTACCTTAAGGAAGCACCAGGTAAAACACGGTCGATCGTACGCCATGATAAATCGTAACTCAATTCATGGTATCCAAATCGAGAGAGTGTCTATTTTGATTGGGCGTTAAAATAAAACAAAGGGAAAATGCAGTACAAAAATCCATGGCTTGCCTTATATCTTAATCCTAAGCCTCTAGCTAACTCTTCATAAGACGATGTCAAGCCATTGTTATAGAGCACTCTATGAGCGTTGACATCAATTCTGGAATCAGGGGATGCATTGACAGGTTTAGCCAGTGAAAACTAAGTAGTCATATAAACAATTTGATAACTGAATTAAAAAACCTACCTGGAAAGCAGAGCTTGTTCGGGTACCAAATGCGGCTACTGTTTCCAATACTTCTGCACCGCCAAAAAGATTACGTACAGTGATGGATCCATTCTACATACATAGGCCGTTTAATATTTCGAGAGTATCTAGATAAGTGTACTATTTACCATGTTGCCTTCATTGTTACCGATTTCTGTTCCTGTCTTTATAAACAATCGGCTTTTTTCCTTGACCTGATAGACGACGTTGATTGAATCAGGTTCAGCCAAAATGTCGTGATCGGATGCGTTTTCTAATAAAACTTGCACTTCATCAAAGATATCCAGCCCGGCTAACCGTTCAGCAGTCTCTTGCGAAAAGTTGATCACATCCGCTACGGTTTTGGCTGAAAGAGGTTGTCGTGTGGCATATTCGAGGTAACTAGGTCGTGTTGCTTTAGCCCCCAAGATCGTAATCGCATTGACATGAGCTCTGGATTTGGCTGATTGAACCAACTAGTTTATTCAAATAAAACATAAGGGTTCAGACAGGTATTGAAAGCTTTATCTTTGACACTACCAGTGAAAACAAGTACTTTTGATAATCCAGCTGTGGCTTTTGAATTGCAGAAGGAAAGAAAAGGAAACGTATTCAATACTGATTAGTTGACGAACGTTTTGTAAAAATTCTGATTACATTAGATCCTTCCATGATTTAGAACTGGGGGTGCTGAATAATTATAGACGTATAATAAAAAAAAAAAAAAAAAAAAAAAAACTGAGGGTATAGAGAAACTCAGGTTTTTTTTGTCGGTTTTTTAAATAAACAAGAACTGTAAAACAAATCCATTCTGACGGTTTTTCTTAGAAAGCATGCCTAAAGCTGAATAGTCGTCTATGTATATTTATATACATAGACAATGATAAACAGTATATATATATATATATATATATATATATAAAAGAGGTGGAAGTTTTATATATACATTTATATAAAAGAGGAAAAAATAAATAAGATATGAAGCTGTACATAGAGCAGGGTATCTAACAAGGACAGAACTCAGTGGAATGAGGACCGGAACAATTAGAACAATAGGTTTGTTTCTGAGTGGGTGGAGAACCAAAGAGAGAGGAATGCAAGGTAGGCATTAGGTTGGGTCTTGGAAAGTTATCAAGGACAGATTTTTCTGTGACAGGGCCTGTGTTTGTCTCCACTCTGTGGTGTTGACGGTAGCTTGTTTTGTTGGGTAATGCGCGAGGAGTGGTAGTAGAGAAAGGCTGCTGTCGCTTCAAAACAAAGGCGATAGGTTTGATGCCTTGCCGTATCTTATCATGTTTGGCCTTAGCACTTGTGTTAATGAAGCCAACAAAGGATATACTGGAAATCAACGACATCACCGAAATAAGATAATGATGATGATAACAGAAACAGAAAGAGCCGAAACTTATATACGATTATCCTTTTCCAATCTTTTTGCTCTCCACGTTTTTTGTTTTCTTTGCTTTTTCCGTCTGTTTCCGGTGATTCATAATTTTCCAAACTCCTTAAATTTTAATAAAAAAGAAAACCAAATGAAAAAAAAAAGTATTTGCTTTTATAAAGAAAAGTGAACCAAAAAAATATGAACCGATTATTATTTTTTTTTTTTTTTTTTGTGGATTTTTATCTTGTTTATTGTTTTAGAGATGAGTTTTCGATCAACAGGCTGTTTAGGTGTACAATTCTTGGATATCGTTACCAACGATAGGGATAGATTCTCCCTGAAGATCCACACCCTCAAGGAAATGGTAAGGGAACTCGACCAAGTGACCGTTGATTTCGCCTAGATGCTCTCTTATTTCTTCTACGGACATTTCAGGGTCACGGACATGACCAATGTCTGTTTGGCTTGGATCAGGATAGAAGGTCTTGTATTCTTCCCAGTTGGTAACTGAAACACATGGTTTAGCAAAGCTGAGAGGACTGCTGAGCACAGCCTTTTTATTTACCTGTATCATCGGGTACACAATGGAAAACATGACGGAAGGCCTCTGTGTTTGTTTTGGCTGTAGAGTTGAACAAGGCAAGGGTTTCATCATCAAGTGGGTCCATCACTTGTTTGTCTTGCTCACTATCGGTAGTATCGATTTGTGGTACGGGTAAAGGTAACATGGCCGCTGTGACTTTATCAACAGGCTCATCCGTAATCAAACCCAAATGTTCTTTCCACAGGTTTCTTCTTAAAGTAGCTGCAAATCGGCTAGCTTCATACTTTTTTTTTTTTGTAATAGTTAGAATACTGTTCATAAATAAAATGAAATATTTACATAGTGGCCATCCATTTGAGAAGGAATAACGTCTTTATCTTCTACTATCAAAGCAATTTCTGAGTCGCGATCCCCGCACTGAGAACGATCGTTCAAGTTTGCAGAGCCCATAATGACCACCTTGTCTATAAAATAGAGGTGAGTTTTGTTTTTTCTAGCTCTGCCTGTTACCGTCTGCAATCAAAAGTTTAGCGTGAATATAAAGTTCTTCAGTAACATAATCGCTTGCTTCTTCTCTTTCAGCTTCAGCGTCTCTAGGCTGTGAAGTCTTGGTGTCGTTAACCCAAGGCTCATCTTCAATGTCTTCGCCTTCCAAAGCGTCTTTAGCAATCGAGTCTGCAGCAATCCCCTCCTCTTCTTCACCAAGGCTTTCACGATGACGACGCACATCGTCTTCGTCAGGCACACGGCCATACTCCACCTCTTCATCCACATTGAATTCACCGCGTGTGTCTCTGGCAAAATCAGGGTCGCCTGCGTGACGTACCACTTCTGCTTGTTCTCCTTCGTGGCCTTCAACTTGATCCAGTTGTTGTTCGATTTCATCCGAATAACCGGCAGCTCGGACCAAGAGGGCTTCGAGTCTACTACGGTTGATACGATCATAACTTCTCAAGCTGTAGAATCGAATGTATTGGTCAGGGTCAATGCCTGTGGCCTTTAATCTTTCCACAATACTATTGGGTCCTCGACAGATAGAGATATATTGATAGTGCATTACCAACCTAAAGGAAAGTCACATGTTAATCCCATTCAAACAAAACTCCTACCAAAAAAAAAAAAAAAAAAAAAACTTTACCTGGCAGTGGCTGCATCCTTCGTGCTCAAATCAGCAGGGAAAGCAGGCATCAAAGGCATCAACACAAACACTTTGTATTTTTCTTGCTCTTCATGAGCACGAATAATACGTCGAAGAATAGCGTTACCAATCTCATTCTTGACAATGCCCTTACTGTCAAGATCAGTGGACGTAACTAAAAAAAAAAAAAAAAAAAAATTAGCTTAACCTGTTTTTGTCCTGTAGCACCTTACTAAAGAATTGGTTTTCAATATAAATGTAGTGTTTGGAGCCAAGGATGGTACCAATATAAGCGTTTTTGATGGAGTGCTATGTGTAGGGTGAGTAGATATATGTATAGCCATGACTTACCTCAATCTCAATACCGGAACTCCATTTAGCACTGCTGCGAAGTACCTGCACTCGCATAGTGCCTGTCACACCGCGAGTTCTATGGTTGTAACGACGTGTTTTTGACTGACGTTCTGCCTCAGGCTCCTCTTCAATATATCTTTGCTGAGAGCCCATACCACCCAAAGGAGGTTGTAGGTAAGGAACATAGGGTTTGCTACGAGCTTTTTCGTATTTTATAAAGTTCCATCGCTCACAGAAATGACGGGCTACGTCCAAAACAGGTGCACCCATCTAAGAATTATTTTTAGTAAGCTATATAAGCCTCTGTTGATGATCATAGCGTACCACACAGAGTGACATATCGTGCCAAGGCATTCTTGGAATCACAGTCTTATCAATCAAACGCATATCATATTCTTTAACTAGAAAAAAAAAAAAGAGTGAATGCGTTCTCTTTGCTATCTGTCGTCTTGTTTCTTACCATGTTCAAAATCTCTTACACGAGCATCACTGTAATCCTGACCTAGTATTTATATTTGCCCCCAAACCAAAAATGTTGAGTTACTCAAGCCAAAAAGTAAAAAAAAAAAAAAAGTTAAAGTTACCAGGGAATAATTCACTATCAGGATCTTCACCATGAAAATCAGCCAAAGGGTGACCGTGAGTATCCCATCGTCTATAAAGACGATTTAGTTGATTGTGTACATATATACTAGGAATCTTACCCAAAACACAAATCGATACCACCCAAGAAAGCAATGTGGTTATCAACAACAACGAATTTTTCATGATGAGACCAGAAAAAAGTACCACCCAAGTCGTGATTAGGATGTCTCAACACTAAAGATTCAAAGCGGTCAAGAAGTCTCGTCAAAAGCCTTTCTTTTTTCTTTTTTTCTTTTTTTTTTACAACTATCTCTATACTAACCAACAATGTTTTCACTCAGTTCTTGAAGCGCTGTTTTTGTGTGAGCGCTATCTAAAGTCAAGGCCATTTCCACTTCCTATGATATCTTTAGAACACCTGTTGTGTTTAAAATAAACATTACTTTGTAGACTACGACATAGATCTTCACACCTTCGTCTGCTTTTCTTTTCAATAATCTGTCGAGGCGGTATTCAGGATATTTAGCAGGAGGTCTTCTCAAATGCTAGAAAAATATATTAGCTATAACTCGGGTGGGTGTTTTAGCTCATTACCAATTCAGGCGTCTATTGATTCAAAAGAAAAGATAAAGGCATTTTTTTTTTTTACTTGTTAGCTATAGGACCTTATTTTTTTGTTATCTTGTATCAATTTACCAACCACCAGTCTTCGATATAAATACATTCTGTAGCCTTCTCGATGGCTTCAGAAACAGCCCTTTGTTTTTTTTTTTTTTTTTTAGTACAAGATGAATACATGTTTTGTTTATTTACCAACAATAGTTCTGTCCGTCGACAAAGAATTTGACTTGAGCACCATGTCTGACAGCAGCAAAGGCGTCAAAACGATGTTTTTCGTTCAAGAGCTGCTGTTCAATAAGATCATCGTCCTCTTTCTTTGGCTCTTCGTGGTCGAAAAGGTGAGAAAATTTCTCCTTAAGGTCACCAAAAAATGTAGTCATTTTGTGTCTGTATATGTACGAGAAAGAAAAAGTCAAAAGTGGTAGAGTCCCTTTTTTTTTTTTTTTGAAATCAACTCTTCCAATGTGTAACTTGAGCCCATTGCTTTATTAAAACTTGGCTCCGTTTGTATTTATAGTGGGTAGCACATGATTTTATTGGGAAGAAGGTTTTTAAAAAAAGGGGGGCGTTTTATATTGGTGTGTCTCTATTTTTTCAAAAAAAAAAAAAAATAAAGAATGCACGTACGTTTGAATACCCAAAAATCTAATCAGCTAGGCAAGTGAACCTGGAACTAAGAAAAGGTGGCTCTTTTCAGTTTTAGTCTTTTTATAGCATACACCTTTATCATTTAAAGAAGAGCCTTATGTTACTTTTTTTTTTTTTTTTTTTTTTTTTGAAATCACGAAAAAAAAGTGCCTTGATAGGTTAGAGTGCAAAAACAATCGAAAGCAACTAAAGTTCACAATTGCATGAATGATGCAACAAGCAAACAAAGAAAAGCCACAAGTTTTGTTTTGTCGACTTTTACTGTCGCTGATACTCAGTACTAAGCTTCTTTAAGATCGTTTTGGGTTTTAAAACCATTCTCTAAAATGACAGCCACAGAAAATAAACCCGGACTCTGATCCGACCTCCGCAATTGGTTTTTATATCCTCAGAAACCCGTCTCTAGATGTTTCAAGCTAAAGAAAAAGCTAGTTTGATTTTTGTTTTTTATTTTCTAATGTGTGTGTGTGTATACATATTTTACAAGGACTCGGCTTCACTCATTTCAGCGTCATCGTCCTCTTCCTCTTCTTCCTCTTCATCATCCTCTTCGTCATCCTCGCCATCTTCTTCTACTCCTTCAGCTTCATCGTCTGAATCCTCTTCCACGTAAATGGTTTCAGCCACTTGGGCACGTTCAAGCTCTTTATCGTTCAAAGTAGAATAAGCCTGCACGCTTACTTGGTTTTGTATGACGTCAAGACGGCCTCTTAATGCAAGTAGCTTAGGAAATACGCTCAGTCTTGTGTCTAGTGCCTGGTAAAAGTTAGATAGCTTGCCCACCAAGTTGGGTACTGTCATAAGATAGGCTGTATGAATTAAAAGAATTGATTGGATCCAAATCAAAAGAACAGATGCACGGTTTGGCTTCTCTTGAAAGCGTGTAATAAGGTCTTGAAGAAGCGGGATCAAGTATTCGGTAGGTAATCGTCGAATGGTTGTTTCAATCACATCACGTTTGTTGAATTGTAAGCATGCCTCAAGCAAACTCTTGTCGTCTGAATGAAGTGCTTGAACAAGTACTGTCTGCAAAGAGCCAGCAGCGGGTGTGACAAGTGCCTTCTTCTTGTTCTTTTTGTGCTTCTGCTCAGCATTATCTGTCACGTCCAAGCTCAACAATTTTTGTTCGATCGTTTGCTCTGCTTCTGGGTCGTTACTGTCTTGCATCGTAGGTGCCTTGACAGCAAAATCTGTATTTCCGAGTACTGTCACACTTGACTCGTCGTATGTCTTTTTGGTGGCTCTTAGGTTATTGGCTGCAATGGATGCACTGTCGATCAAGTAGTTCGTCACGGGTTGTCGAGCCAGCTCTACTTCGCGTATCAGAGCACCCGTGTCTTCAACGTATTTGATTACCTCAAATGAGGGTTTGATGCTGGACCCACGTGCGGTCATGATTGATTTACCACCCTTATCTGTCACAAACTGAGCAGCCAAAATGGGAATTGTTTTGTTTTCTTCTTGAGTAGATATTATTTTAATATTGACATCAGGTTCCTTAGTCATAGAACGCATCATCTTTCGCTTGGTATGCGTGACTTGAGGTGCTGCGAGTGAAGGATTTTCCCAAACGCCAACAAGCCCTTCATCAGTCACTGCAAGCACAGCAGGCTCTGTGGTGGAGAAATCAATGTGAGATACATTGTTTTCTACAGTTAAAGCTGACACATTGTTGGTGTTGGTGTTATTTAACTGAGCGTCCCATACGTTAATATACCGATCGTCTTCAGCGCTGGATATAAGTAAATCGTCTTGAGCTGAGAAAGCAAGCTCTTTGACCATAGTGGCATGACCTGTGAATTTCTTTTGTATTGTTTTATTACTTTGTATACACAGTTGCCATTCAAGCCTTTTCTTTTTACCTTCACTGCTGTACGTTGTTCCAAATCCCATAATGTGATAATATGTCCAGCTGTAACCAATTTTGTTTCGTCATGACTTAATTTCAGTTTGCGAATGTTCTTTGCATCTGCTTTCCATTTACTAATTGCCAAAAAAAAGTTTTACAAAAAACTTGCTTCAATATCAGCGAAATTTACACTTACAAGATCTCCTTGGCCTCCTCAATATCCCACTCAACAATAAAGTTATCTTCAGCTATTGAGTATCCGCGCGACCCATCTTTAGTCATAACAAAGTCGCATACAGGTGTGGTGTGAGCATTTTCCAAGGTTTTTATCACAATGCCGTGAGTTAAAGAGTAAAGCGAAATGGCTCCTGACTGCAATCCCAAGGCAATAGCTTTGGATAAAGGCACTGTTCCGCTTTTTTTCTTTTTAAATGCTTGTACAGTATTGGCCTACATAACAGGGTCAATTACAAGCTCCAAGAAAGTGTGTCCTTTACTTGCAAATCACTGTTATCTTTCATGTTTCCCCAAGTCAAACAGGTCACTTTTTCTTTTTCGTTTGTACTGTAATCGTTGCTAACTGTACCCGATCTTACATTAAAGATGCGCAAACGGTGACGATCCATGGCCATAGAGATCAATGCAAAATACTCCGCAGTTGTACTCTTATCAAAAGCCGACAAAACAATACCGGCATTCTCTGAAGGGTTGGCTGATGTTTCCACAGTAGAAGTATTAGGATTCTTCTTGAAAGAGGGCTTGCCCATCGTTTTAATTAATCTAATAAAAAGGTTGCCTTTTTTTTTTCAGCTTCAAAAATAATGGCTGTTCATACTTTTTTCTAAGAGTAAAGCTAGTCACAGGTGGCCCAACTTTTTCTTACAAAAAAGTTTACACAGCGCTCAACTCAGCCTGCTGCCATCAAGCTATTTTGCAACTCCTTGCTCAAAGCAAGAGCGTAAAATGCAACTAAAACCATTTGTTTTATCAGGCTGTTTTAGATAATGCTTTTTCCTTCTTGAGTAAAGAAAGTCTTTTCTTGAGCAGTCGTTCCAATGCCAAAGGGCGGCTTTTTATTTTCTCAAAAGTCAGTTTTTAATTCTCAAAGTTCGTTTTTTTTTTTTATACAAGAGATAAGATGACTACTTGTTTTTATTATAAAGACAGCCAAGGCAGAATGGTTGATGAGCAAGAAAATGATGATACGAGCTGTATTGAGGAGGCTACCCCTTTCCGTTTAAAAGCTTTAACTCTTACAAGACAGTATTGCGAAAAGCAAGAAGATGAACGGTTATCGTTTTAAGAAGACCTAAAAAATCCTGGTATTGATATGGAGGATGTTATAGCCATAGTTAAAAAAAAAAAGCAAAGAGTTATCATAATTAATGTAATAAGCAAAGACTTCTATTAGTGTATTATAACAGAATCAAGCTATTCAATGCAGCTAAATCCGGGCGCTTCGCAGGCGGTATAAACGATCGAACAGCACAAAAACGGACCAAAAAACTCAAGGAGGATAAGGACCGGAATATTTTTGAGAAACAAACCAATTTGGTTAATAAGCCAAAACTACAATTAGATGATGGGCACAAAATTCGCTTTCTAGATTTTTACAACGACCGGCTACAAGCACAAATAGCTGATGCAATAGACTTTCCCACACAAAAATTTTCGGGTCTTAGTGTGAAGAAGAGCACTGTTCATAACTTTCTGAAAACTGAGTACAATGTTTCCTTCAAAAAGCTGGCAACCCAGCCAGCTGCTAGAAATAATTCTACTGAAATTCAACATCGCAAGGGTTGGGTTACTAAGTGGAGTGTAATGGATATGAACTATTTGGAAAATTGCGTTTTTGCCGATGGGCCAGGTTTAATATCAACATGAGGCCACCTAGTGGATGGTCATTGAAAGGAAAGCCAACTGTCATAGATATTCCTACCGTCAGAGCTGCTTCTTATACTATATTAGGTGCTATCACGGCAAAGTTTATTGTTTCTATAGAACTTTGAAATCCCCAAGAACCTCAAAACGAATCAAAATTGACTTTAGTAATCGTAAAAGGAAAGCACCAGCTCAAAAGAAAAAGTCAACTTCAAAAGGTACTGTCACTGGTCACTATCTGAAGTTTTTTGAAGAAACCATGGGTGAGATGGATTGTTTTTTTCGAACTCAAAGGCTATTATATTGTAATAGATAATGCACCCATTTATACAGCGGGCCAAATTGATGAAATAATAGTTGCAAGAGGGTACATGAGCATTCACCTTCCTCCTTACTCCCCTGAGCTTAATCCAATAGAGCAGTTTTGGTCAATTGTCAAAAATAAGGTCAAGCAAAGTTCATTCAAAGCTACTGAAGACTTGGCTACTCGGATTGCTAAAGCTTGTAATGATGTTCATCCTAAGCACCTCCAAACATTTGTTCAGCACTCTACTAATTATTTTGAAATTTGCTTACGTAATAAACCATTATAAACATTGTTCATTTCAATTAATAAGAAAATACAGTGACACGCTGTAAAAATAAACTTGAAGTAAAAGCGAAAATCAAAGAAATTGAATGCACTTCTATTTTTTTTTATTCAAGTATTACAGTGCCTCCGGTTTTGTATAAATGCAAACTTTATTAAACGTGACATTCATAACTGTTTACTCTCTTCTCAAAAATCCAGCTGCATCAAGCTTAAGGTTTTTCCAAAAAAGATAGCAAAGATGAAAGTGAAGCCACGGGCCAAAAAAAAAATAACCACAATCTTTTTCAGACAAAAAACCTTACTTCGTTGCAACAGTGAAGTGCACAACAGTTGATTTATGCATGAACTAGGCTCTAATGATTCGGAAAAAGTAGATATTGTTTGGACAGAATTGAACAAGAAGCTATAGATATTTTATTTACTTAATTACGGAAGATGCAGAAAATTGAAAAGTAGCATTATTTTTGAGCAGGCTCATTCTTGCACTTGGTCTCCCAAAATCTATAGGGGGTGGGGATTGTTGAGGCAGAGGTAATGGATAGGCTTGGAAAATTTAGAGAGGGGAGCGCATTGCTAACATCCAGCTCGAACATTGCTTCATTAATACTTCTTGTTTGTTCAACGAGAAAAGACTAAGTTGCAATAGGAAAATAAGATAAATATACTAATTACCAATAGACATTGTTGACTTACCTTAATCTGAAATAGGGCGTTCAATGTTGGTTTTAAGGCATTAAGATGATCAATATGATGCGGGGTCGCCAGCCTTGCCACGGGCTTAGCAACAAAGACTTGTTCTGAAGTTTTTTTTATCATGTAAAGGCAGCCACAGCTACCAACAAAGTCCATAGCCATAACAGATGTATTAATTTTATATCTTGTCATTATCTGCTGGATAATACATGCATTGGCTCTTAGATTTTTGCATTGTTGTTTCTGTACAACTTCTTGGCTAGTAGCGTTTTTTTTCCATTCGTTTGATGATATTTCTACTCGTTTCTTCGAATGACTTACACCAAGAATAAGATCAATTCTGCGACCATACGAACTTGATTGTTCGCTCAACCCAAATATTGATCTGTTCATATCAATAGATCAATTATCTATTTGTTTGACATCGCTTGTTTTTATCTACTTACTCAATCATCTCAATATCTGTGGAATCAAGTAATATGTCCAACAGTGCAGCGAACCTTCGGTAGAAAGTTAGCTCGGATTTATTTTTGGATGATGACCAGCGTGAAAAATCTCTAACGCTATCAAAAGTGGATACTGCATTTTTAGATATACATGTGTTGTACCTTTCCTACTTCGACTTACATTTGTTCAACTATTAAAAGCATAATGTATGGTTGTTGTCTGCTTTGCTTGCTTTTAGAAAGAACATACTTTTGCTCGTCAATATGTTCCAAAATTTCATCCGTATTTCTTAAGGCTAACAGGCGATCCAAGATATCATTTGAGTTATTGTTTAAGCCAGAATAGTTGTTAATATTCATGCTTTTTTCTTCATCTAGAACGTGTTGCCATTGTGTTTCTGTAAACGAGTTTCTGTATATATCAATCATCTTGATGTCCAAAAGATTGATAATACCCGAAATAGATAACCTACGGTAGATGGAGAATAAGTTTCTATCTACAGTAAAATTGTGAACTCTATCTTACATTGTTGCTAAGGATTCTTCTGTATTAATGGTCTCTTGATTCAGATATTTGACATCCAGAGTGATTAAAGATGTTAGGATGTTTACCGGTGTGTTGGCCACATGTTGATTTAACGAAGCTAGTTCTTCGTTTTTCAGTGTATTCCCATTTAACTAAGAAGCAAAAAGATGGTTAAAATTCAGGAAAACTATTTCATGACATATTTTCCTAATACCTTGATGTACGCTAGACGATGAGCTTCATGGAAATAAGTGGTAGCATCAGATTCACTAACTTCTTGCGTAATACTATCACTGCGTTCATTATCAACATACTTATGGATCAAAATATGTGTATTCTGCAGTTGTGCGATATATGGAGATACGATGGTATTTACAATGGGTATATGAGCTATATATTGCTATATATATAGTAAAGAAGCATCAATACAAGTATAAACATTTTGATAATTTACCTTTCTATAGACAGATGGGGAGAGGTATATTTGATATACGTATAACTATATACAGATATGGACAGATATTTACAATGAACATCTAAAATAAGTATCAGCATCAAATGTTTGATAGAAGGCTTTTACTTACTATTTTGATGGGTATGAGGTATGTATTATAAAGGTATTTACAGGAATTGTGTAGTGGTATCAGCGACTTTTTGACTATGATTAGCGTCAGTTTTCTGAGTACTAATTTGCTTCTCTAGTGATTTGATGTAGTCGGCTTGGCTTCTTTCAACAGCCTGGCTCATGCTTCCCAGAGTATTTAGACCAGCGACAGTGAATTCATCATGTACTTTTTTCTAATTTAAAAGTCATTATTACCTGTATAAACTGTTTCAAAACTCTGAACTTACTTTAGCAGCGATCGTTTGGCAAATAGTAGCCCATACTTCTTTATCTGTCTTACTTGTCTTCAGTCTTTATGAAAGAAACCAGATTAGGTTGACATGATTTCAAGAAGTACCTTGGCGACTTACGTGTATTTCGTCATCTCTTTTCCAGATAATCTAAGTGCCGAAGCAAATCTTTGTTTCCAAAGTGTAAGTAGCTGATTTTGATCAAAATGGCTCTTTTCTGAAGACCAATTAACTAGATCCTCTTTGTTTTCAACAGAAAAGTTGCTGAAACGCGGTTTTTTGGCAGAAGCAATGTAGTTTTCCAATTCTATTTATGTTGATTTACCTTAAGTATCGGTATATTGCTTTTAATTTAAGGCTTACCACTTTTTCCAGCATACACAGCATTATCCAACGATAAAGGTTGAAGACGTTTTTTTTCTTTCAACAGTATATATACTGTCAGTAAAAAAAGGATTCTTGAAGACAAAATTTAATTTATATAGGGCTTACCATTTCCGCCATCAAGCTCAGTACTATCTGATGATGAAGGCCGAAGGCGCTTTTTTTCTCTCAACATTATTTTGAAACAGGATAAAACTTAAAAGGACCAAGGATGTAGCCCAAAGAAGATCCAGAGTATAAAACTAAGTTTAAAATAGGATTTTGTAATCAACAAGACAAGGAAAAATCAATACATGTACAGGGACTGACAGCAATTTGTTATGCAATTATAATGGACTTAAGAAGATTAAAAGACGCCACCGTTTTTTATTCAGCGACAACAAAACAGCACTCAAATACGTCACAAAAGCAGGAGGAACAGCCTCTTTCGACCTTCAAGATTTAGCAGTAAAAATTCAAGACCTGTGCAATCAACATCAACTGAGGATACATTACCAACATGTGCCAGGCATCGAGAATATCAAATCCAACAAATTGAGCCGAGTAATGAAACCGATGTACTAAATGACGACACCACCAAAGACGTCCGAACAGATTCATAAGAGTCGGAGCAAGAAGATGAGGATCGATGCATTCGCAGCTTATCACAACCATCAACTACCAACGTATTGGAGTTACCACTACGAACCGTTTGATACGAAGATGGACAAACAATACGCATGTTGCCGAAGCGAAGGACAAAGAAGTGGAACAAGCCCAACCCTGGTATCGAAGACTGTTCTGAACTCATAGTTATCACTATATCCCGCCCAAAAAAAAAATTGAATTATATATTATAATATGCTAGCTTGAAAGATCTAGGGAAGAAAGGGAAAAGCAGTTTATTATTATTATTGAAAATAAAGCGTGACCCAGAGAGCTTGTACTACTTCTTTGTCTTTCTCTTCGGCAACATGTGTATTTCGAAGCTAACCGTCCTACTATCCACTACGACCTTGTATTCCTTTCTCCTGTAACTGTCTCAATGGGAATACTCAAATCATTTTCCAACCCTTCCCATCTCCTGTGTTTATTTTAACATCTAACGATATCTTGACAAATATTTGAATAGTGTGTAAAAGATAGATCTCGAAGAGATTGAATAAAGATTATCGAAATTTCCATTTTTATTTTCTACATTTTGAAGACAGTCAAAACCTCACACTTGACCACTCTTCATTTTATTTTATTCTTTACTCTTACTGCCCTCAAATTATTTTTGTGTTTTTTTGGTTCCAGTTGTGCGAAGTAGGTTTCTTCAGTTGGCCTTAGTACTCGTTCGAGCTGAAGTGAATTAACGTCAATAATTTAGACAAACCACTGGTACTTATTGAGCTGTTTTTGAACTCCCTCAAATAAAACTACCAACTCCTTCGTACACTTATCAATATAACAAAAAAGTAGCCTTTTTCTTTCATGATTCCAACATTAGATGAGCTAAACAAAATTGTTTGCGATGAAGGAACATGAATAAACTATTTAAAAGATAAAAATACTATATGGAAAAGGAAATGCTGTTGTGAATCTTTGACTGGAAGATATAGCCTAAAACAAATTGTATGTAGAGAATGTTCTGAAAGAACCTCTATATTTGAAAATACCTTTTTTCATTTGAAAAGACAAAAAACCAGTAATGTTCTTATATATTTATACCTTTTTCTAACAAACACTTCTGGAATCAACCCTCTTCATTATTATGGAAATGGATTTAGTGAAAATACTATCACATCGTATAATAAACAGTTTGGAAAAATAATAAAGATTTATCTAAAAATAAGGATGTTTTGTTAGCAAACATACATGATAACAGTCATTCCAAAATTGGAGAAGATATAGTAGTTTAAAGCGATGAATCAAAGTTCTCTAAAAGAAAATATGATAAAGGGAATAATAAAGATGGTTCTTGGGTATTGGGTAGTAAAGAAAAAACATCAAGCAGAAGGTTGTTCATGGTTACTGTTGAAAATAGATGCAAAAATACTCTTCTAAATGTTATAACTCAATATATTCTTCGGTTCTCAGCCATTTATACAGATCTATGGAAAAAATACTTCTCTCTAAATGAACTAGGAGATGAGCATCATACAGTCAATCATAAGAAAAAGTATAAAGCAGGTAGTGGAGTCAACACAAATACTATCGAAGGAACGTGGAATGGAGTCTAGCTAAAAATTAGACCAAAAAACAGAAAAGGGGACTTGCTCCAAGAATGTTTAAACGAATTTTTTGGGAGAAGAGTTAACGAAAAAGACATGTGGAATAATATAATCAAGCTATTGAAAAACGTTTGTTTTTTAGAAATGAATTTTGTATTTGAAAATTAAGGTTGAAGACACGTCGTCACAACAAAAATTTATACATTTGTATTCTACACTAGCCAAATTTTTTTTTCCTTCAAGTCAAGGGAATCTCTGGAGAACATTGCTTTGCAAGAGTAGGTTCAGGCTTTCTGTAGCAACCCAAGTGAAATGGTATCGCTGTATACAAACATTGCTTATATGCAGGTATGTCCTATCTCGACTTACTTAAGAATACGCTTTGAATAATCTAACTGAAGAATTATGAGTTACATATAAGAAGGTCTTACATCTTGAAGTGCACGTTAAGTATGGAAGCAACCTCTCATATTCTTTAATCGGTCGTAACTACATGTATCATTTACCTAAACTAGTCAACAACCCATAATAAGAAATGGTAACATAAAATTTATAACGCAGACGGCTTACATTCCTAATCGAGCATCTCTAAAACTAGTATGACTAGATCGAGACATAATATGAGTACCGAAGCTCTACAAGCTAATTAACAAAGTGAAAACTTTTCCATTAGATCAACAGGATCAGTTCACTTTTAGCTATTAAGAATGACTACGGTAAAGATCTAGTTCATTTTCTCAAACAGTATAAATACGCTCGATATTTTGAACCAAATAAAAGGCACCTTTATCCAGTCCCGCTAAACTTGCCCTTTTCTTGCCTGATTTCACAGGGTATTATGAGTAGAGAATTGGCAAGAACTTTTTTATCGTGTCTGACACCTTTTCTCTTCAACCAAATAAAGGCCTAATATTTATCTCATCGAGTTATCATGTTACCATTCTAATAACAGCCAATTACAATAAAATCGATGCAACAGAAAGGTACATCTCAACTGACTTTGCCTGTCATTTTCGTCATATTATTCTATAAGAAACCCATACAAGTATTGAAATTATATGCAATTGTTTAGCATTTAATTCATATGAATATAAAGCGTGTCTCTGAAACATCAAACCATTCTATTTTGTAGTTCGCTATATTTAAGTTATTTTTGATATGTGTTTAATAACTATTTAATGACTGCTTGATTGCTGGTTTCTTTCTCTTGATCCGTGGCTTCACTTTCATCTTTGCTATCTTTTTTGGAAAAACCTTAAGCTTGATGCAGCTGGATTTTTGAGAAGAGAGTAAACAGTTATGAATGTCACGTTTAATAAAGTTTGCATTTATACAAAACCGGAGGCACTGTAATACTTGAATAAAAAAAAATAGAAGTGCATTCAATTTCTTTGATTTTCGCTTTTACTTCAAGTTTATTTTCACAGCGTGTCACTGTATTTTCTTATTAATTGAAATGAACAATGTTTATAATGGTTTGTTACGTAAGCAAATTTCAAAATAATTAGTAGAGTGCTGAACAAATGTTTGGAGGTGCTTAGGATGAACATCATTACAAGCTTCAGCAATCCGAGTAGCCAAGTCTTCAGTAGCTTTGAATGAACTTTGCTTGACCTTATTTTTGACAATTGACCAAAACTGCTCTATTGGATTAAGCTCAGGGGAGTAAGGAGGAAGGTGAATGCTCATGTACCCTCTTGCAACTATTATTTCATCAATTTGGCCCGCTGTATAAATGGGTGCATTATCTATTACAATATAATAGCCTTTGAGTTCGAAAAAAACAATCCATCTCACCCATGGTTTCTTCAAAAAACTTCAGATAGTGACCAGTGACAGTACCTTTTGAAGTTGACTTTTTCTTTTGAGCTGGTGCTTTCCTTTTACGATTACTAAAGTCAATTTTGATTCGTTTTGAGGTTCTTGGGGATTTCAAAGTTCTATAGAAACAATAAACTTTGCCGTGATAGCACCTAATATAGTATAAGAAGCAGCTCTGACGGTAGGAATATCTATGACAGTTGGCTTTCCTTTCAATGACCATCCACTAGGTGGCCTCATGTTGATATTAAACCCGGCCCATCGGCAAAAACGCAATTTTCCAAATAGTTCATATCCATTACACTCCACTTAGTAACCCAACCCTTGCGATGTTGAATTTCAGTAGAATTATTTCTAGCAGCTGGCTGGGTTGCCAGCTTTTTGAAGGAAACATTGTACTCAGTTTTCAGAAAGTTATGAACAGTGCTCTTCTTCACACTAAGACCCGAAAATTTTTGTGTGGGAAAGTCTATTGCATCAGCTATTTGTGCTTGTAGCCGGTCGTTGTAAAAATCTAGAAAGCGAATTTTGTGCCCATCATCTAATTGTAGTTTTGGCTTATTAACCAAATTGGTTTGTTTCTCAAAAATATTCCGGTCCTTATCCTCCTTGAGTTTTTTGGTCCGTTTTTGTGCTGTTCGATCGTTTATACCGCCTGCGAAGCGCCCGGATTTAGCTGCATTGAATAGCTTGATTCTGTTATAATACACTAATAGAAGTCTTTGCTTATTACATTAATTATGATAACTCTTTGCTTTTTTTTTTAACTATGGCTATAACATCCTCCATATCAATACCAGGATTTTTTAGGTCTTCTTAAAACGATAACCGTTCATCTTCTTGCTTTTCGCAATACTGTCTTGTAAGAGTTAAAGCTTTTAAACGGAAAGGGGTAGCCTCCTCAATACAGCTCGTATCATCATTTTCTTGCTCATCAACCATTCTGCCTTGGCTGTCTTTATAAAAAAACGAACTTTGAGAATTAAAAACTGACTTTTGAAAAAATAAAAAGCCGCTTTTGGGATTTAAGAATCGTCCTGCGAAAAGTTTATTGTCCGCTTTTTTTTTTTTTAAAAAAAAACAAAAACTGCATTGGAACGACTGGATTTTATATTCAAAACTAGAAAAAGAAAATTTGATAAAAAACTGCAGAAGTAACCACTCTTTCCATAAAAGTCTTGGTGGTTTTTGCGCTACCACTATCGCTGATCTTTTTTTTTAAAAAAAATAGAAGCAATGTATTAATTGCTTAGAAAAGAATCCCTAAATCTTATTTTTATTTCTCTATGGCTATTTATGAACACTCTTTAAATTTTGCCTGATATTTTAGATTTATGTACATTTCAGTTGATTATAGTCCCAAAAAAAAAAAAAAAAAATTTCATTGAACTTCAATTGTCATACAATATTATTAGAAACAAATTCCAGTACCTTTTTTTCTGATATTAAAGTTCAGATTGTCAAAAAGCACCTCAAAGCTAATCATAAAGCTTAAACAGGCGATCGGCTTTTTAAGTAGCTCTTCTGTAACTTCAAAGTGATTTACTCCTTTCTTAAAAAAAAAAAAAACACCGTAAGCCATTCAACTTGCCCGACGTACTATTTGTCCATTACTTTACTGAAACTAGCTAGTTCTGGAGCATGTAACTTTGGCTCTATCAAACCATTAAGGCTTTTTTCGTAAAAACTAATCAATCTGGTTAAAATTTCTCATCTCATTATATGAGTTCAGCTTAATAGTCGTTGTCTGAAGTACAAGCTATTGAGTGCAAAGCATTATTACTGTTCAATATGCAAACGAAATTTGAAATACAGCTGTCATTGAGCTGATCGACACAGTTTTTTAGAACTCAGACATATCTGCATAAAGACAATTTATCATTAGAAGCCGGATGTGTTTTTTATAATATCTGACAATGTTAAGGCTTGAAAAAAACAAAAGTAAAAAAGAGCAACAGAGAAAAGCTAAAAAAAAAAAAAAAAAGAACTCAGAAGTCAAGGAATTTTTTAGTAGCAAAAACCAAAATGTCCTGCATTTTGTAAATTGGAAAATTTGAAGAAGCCTATTACTTTTGTCTCATACTCCAAAATAAGAAAAAACAAAGCAGTGTAAGTTTGTTTGAAAAATTTCAACAAATGAATTCACACTTTGTTAAATGTTAACTGTTTGACACAAAAAAACCTAAAACACTTAGAATCAAGCGTAAAGTAGTTTACAAAAAGTAAAAAAAAAACCTCAACTGAGCAAAACCCAACCTCATTTGTGCCCTACTGTGGTCACTAAAAACAAATACCATAGATGTGTTTGAAGTTGCACTACACTTTTGTATGTGTTACTGGCACGAAACACTAGTTTTTTTACATGTTGATTAGAGAAATCGTGTAATCTAAAACAGTGTCTACTATTTTTTCATTTTAAATAATCCCAAATTATCGTTGTGTAGTAACATGGTTTTTTTTTTGCTTCCAAATAGAGCAACTCAAAAACATGTACACAATAGTAAAATCCCTAATGTTTCCTAAAATTTTATTGTTATCAAATGCATCGCAACTTTAACTTTAATTGGTTTTTGTCAGTTTACGGCTTTTTTTTTGTCTTTAGAGAGGTTCACAAACTGCCTGCCAAACATATCCCTAGTATTTAAGGTTATTATTTATCGAAGTAGCTTTTTGTGCAATTTTAAAGCTATGCTATACTCAAAAACTACAGCAAATTTTTAAAATTCAACTATAAATATAAAATTCTAAACTAACAAACTCCAACATCAGTATAGAAGAATCGGCGGAGATAAAAAATAAGCTCTTGACTTCAAGGTTGTATTTTGTGAAACCTATACGAAATACAATTTGCAAATTCCACGCAGCGCGCTTAAAGGAACCCACATTTAGGTAATCAATTTTTTTTGTTTTTAATCGTATCTCACGCTCTGTTTTTTCCAAGATTCATTAGTTTTAGAGCTGGGGAACTTGAAAAGAGAAGCTCTTCAAGTAGCAATACTCAAGAAAGAGAAAGCAGTAAAAACCTTTAGGAATCATAGAAAACTATTTGTATTCAATTGATAACTTTAGCTAGGCAATAAACGCAAGACAAACACATAAAATCAATTTACAATTTTTTGTTGAAAAAAAAACATGCCACTAAACTCGAAATTCCGGTAGGCCTTTTTCAATTGGATGTAAGAGCAAAAGCTAATATTAATAAACATTTGCTACACTTTTTTTTTTTTTTTTTTTTTTTTTTTTTACGAAATTCAAGTATATATCGCTCAGTTTATAGCTTTTATTTTCCTCGTTTAACAAAGCTTTTGTAGCAAATATAAAAATACTATACTTCAAATCAAAGAGACAAAGTCAATCAAAAAGTTTTTTTTTTGTATACTTATCTTAATTCCTATTTTAGTTTTAAAAAGCAGAACTGCTACGGTGTTAAAAATCTGGTTTTAAGTGCAGTAAATCAGCCAAAGACGAAGTTTTGACCATACCCGTCTTCTAATTATTTTCGGTAAAGTTAAGTACGTATCAACTAGACTGTAAAAAAAGTATGTTTGCATATTTCTTTGCACTGATATACTAAGGTTTAAACCGTTTCACTGCATATATTTGTCACGCTTTAAACAAAAAAACTACTATAAGGCTTTTGCATCGTAGTGATAGGGTGTGATCTCAACTTTTTGGGTTCTTAGTCTTAGTTTTAGCTAACAAAAACCTCTTTTGATTATTATGATAGTTCTCTAAAAATAAATTTTACAAATTTTTATACCACAGCAGGGGCATTACATATAACATAGAAGCAATCCTAAAATGTCGCCTCGAAAAATTTGTCACTTTAAGTAGTGTTACCTGTTACCTATTGCATTTTGCATCCTTTAAATAGTTGTGGATACAATGCTCCTAGAGCTAATGCCTCATTTTACCATACAGACTAAATACGATGCTTATTTTGCGAGTAATTCATTGCTCAAATTTAATACCTGTTTTTAATTTTTAGTGAGAAATGTGTCCTTTCAATGCACAGTACGATAATTTCATAAGTAGCTTTTTTTAGTGAAATTAAATAAAGGTGATACATTGTTGACATAGTGCCTGGGTTTGCTTCAATCGCTTATACTTATTTTCTATCTCGTTTTTCATAAAAACCTACCAATATATATGTATTAATGTTCCCAAAATGACATTCTCTGCTGAAAAGTTAAAATAAGACGAAGCTTCTATTCAGATTTTTTATATCAATTGGTCTAGTAGGACAATAAAAACTGTTAGAGTACGTTTAAGGCGTACAGACGGATTAGACTTGGCAAACAGGGGAAAGACCGACGGATATTTCTTTTTTTTTTTTTAGATACAAACACACTAAAAATCTTTCCCCCTTTTCTCCTCTCTCCAGACTCTACACGATATTGATGGAGCATCAATAATGTCGATAGATCTTTGTAGTCCCCAAGTCTAGCATCTACGATTTCAAACTTGATACCTGGTATTTTGTCCTATATATTTTTTTTTTTTTCATATCAAAAACTTGGGCATCCAAGAGCTTTTTTTTTTAAATGAAATATTTAAATAGTACTGGAAACCAAAGTCTAACTGGATAAACAAAAAGCTCTTTTTAATGTGTACTTTAAACATTGCTTTTGACGTAACTAATAGACTCTCCTTTACAATACCTATCTATTTGACTTAATTTTAAAGAGTAATCAATGAGAAAGAGCCTGGGCCCCTCAAACTGTTTGTGATCGGTCAAGTAAAATTGGCTTCTATTTGGCTTGTTAAATAAAAGCTACCGTAGTACAGCCCCGACTTATTTAAAACGCTTGAGAATAAGCTTCCCAGGGGGGCAATATTATTCTAGTTGTAACTATAATTAAATACCCCTATATAAAAAGGAAATAGAAGATTTTAGTTAGCTGCAGGGCATACCAGAATGGAAACATGATATACAAAAGTGGTCTGAGTATTTTGGTGTAGGTCATCAAAAGAGGCGATTATGGATGTTTTTTCTGAAAAAAAAAAGCTGCCTAGTAGAAAAACTTCTTTCAAAAAATTAGCCCCGTCTAATATCCAGCTTATAGTGTCGTTTTTATCGAGAGAAGTATTCGTAAAATTTGTTTCTATTTGAAGCAACTATAAGGAAAGCACAAGTATCGTAACTACCTGGTTATACTAAAAGATAAGGATAATACGTTTTCTTTTCTAGTTTTTTGAAGCCAACTAAGACAAAAGCTATATGATTTTTTCATTCGGTTTTTGACTTTTTATGAATGGTGGATTAAGCAATTTCCGTACTGAAGTATAACATTAGCTTTGGACTTCTTGTGCCAATTTTTTTATAGCAAAATTTAGAGGCTTTACAGAAAAAACTCCTCAAAAATTTTTTGAGATAGTTTAAATTTGCAGAAAATCAAAGTTAGATAAAACATAACTTACCCTGATGGTCTTTCATTTTGCTGGGAAACATTTATAAAAAGCGCTATGTAGTACATACTATATTTTTGCTCTGTATAGCACAAGATCTAGGCTTCTAAATTTTTCTGTACAAATAGTCTACAAGATTTTTTATTAAACGAGTATGAGCGGTTTCAACAGACTGTGTTTTTCGCATTTATAACATTGTTACAAAGGGTTTGAGGTTTTTTTCTGGATTTCGTGTGTCTTAAAAGACTGATGTATAGTCGGACTTATTTCGGAGATTTTTTACATTTTGAGAGTATATTGAATAGGCGAAACAACTTGCGTTTGTTTAAGACTGAAAAAGTAGCATAAAATAACTGGAACGTAGCACATACTTAAAGTACATTGAAAAAAACCATCATTAAGAAGCAACTTTGTTTGTATCACTTACTGCCAAGTCACTTGGGAGTAATTGTTTTTAGTGGCTTTATCCTTCTTGCGTCTCAGTTTTGGTAAATGCGGTCAGGTGTTCCTCTGTCTAAACTACATATAAAAGTAGCACAGAAACAGTTGAAATATATCTACCGCTTGTCAGTTGCATTGAATAGCTTGTTTGGGATAGATGTATGTGAATCGATTTCCCGAGTCCTAAAATGGAAAACAAGAGCCTTAGTGTAACAGCTACGCTCAAGGCGTGTGCTTATTCTAAGAAACAAAATAAAAAAAAACTAAATAAAATTCAAAAACGGTAAAGGCCTTGCCCAGTACAATATATACACTTTCATAATTTAGCCCCTTTTGAGTTTAATTCTTAGCTAATGTTTCTTTAGTAGCCGTCTTATAAAGCTGTTAATTTAATATAGAGAAAAGCCCTTTGTAAATTTTAATGCAGGGTACTGGAAGTCTTTCAATATATTATTTAGTGATATGTATGACCTTTGCAATCAACTCAAAGCAGCAAACAATAAAATGCCATCAAAACTTACATAATACACATTTACTCAAATCGATTTCCATCATACAACCAACATTCTGCTATTTACTTTGAATAAGACCTGTCAAGGTGGGGTTTTTTTTTTGAAATTGACAATCATATTCGCCTGGGTGTATGCGTTGATTTTTTAAAGCGATAACTATTTTTGCCCAAACTGACAACTAGAATTCGATAACTGCCATTTTTTTTTGGCTTAGCGACATCTGTTTTTCACAAAGTGGCAATATTTATCAACCGCAAAGGGTTAATATTCAAATCTTTGTGTACACCAAATAACCTTAATTCCTCTGTTTCGTCCAATAAACTTAATGTTATACGAAAATACAAAAGCAATAAGTGGGTACAAAGGCGACTGGCGTGCACTGGAAACAGCTTTTTAAAAGCCTATAAGTCTTTCAAATTTTTCCCTTTCCCTTTTTTCCTTTTTTTTTGCGTTCTTTTTCTGTCTTTTTTTTTTTTTTTTTTTTTTTTTTTTTTTTGCAATACTGTTTCATCTAAATGGGGTCTAGTATATCCCAATATCAGCGCAAGAAAAAAAATTCATCGAATTCTTCAAAAAACATCAAACATACAAGTGGATGTCTCACTCCTGTTTCAATAAGATCGCCTACAGCCTCTTTTGATAGTGTGGTTTTGGGAGGAAGAACTCACCACAGTGAGGCGTCTACCATTTATTTGATGCCCAACGATGAGGAAGAAATGGATCGACTTATTGGAGTACATAAATGGCAAAAAATATTTTATACACACTCAGATACTAAAAAGCAATTGGCACCTTGTCTTTTTAGCAACACTTTGCATTTAGGACTCTCCTGGGAGGGTAAAGCTTTTGTATAGCATACCCAGTTTTGACTAATCGGAAGTTTTGCACAGAAACTTGCCAGAAGAATCGTTTAACTTTGTTGACTTGAAAAAGGGAGCAAAGGTTTTGGATCTAGGTTGTGGACCTGGAACATGGATTATGGTAGTAGAAAAAACCATATTTGTTTCTTTATTAACCGTTTAACAACAAATCGATACAGGATATGGCCACTGACTATCCAAATAGCGAATTTACTGGTATTGATATGTGTGATGTGTTCCCTGCTAATATCCGCCCTGTGAACGTTGAGTTTAAGATAGCTAACGTATTGGAAAGATTACCTTTCGAGGACAATGAGTTTGACGTGGTTAATTTTACACTATTCATATTGGCCCTCAATAAAGATCAATGGATACCGGTGCTAAAAGAAATTAAGAGGGTAGTCAAACCTGGAGGCTTACTTTCTTCAAGAGAGGTTAGCATGTTGGTAAGCACGACTCTTTTATTTACAGACTTTTATTTATTTTTTTAGTTAGAAGGAAACGAGTTTATTCAGTGGGCAAACCAAGCTTGTAAGACACACACTGAGCACACATTTTTTTCTCCTTTCTTTTTTGTTTTGTGATCACATTTATTACTGTTATTTACACATTAGCAAAAGTCGTTGATAGATTAATAGAGCGCAATCAAGATCCTTATATCTATGAAAGAATAAAGGACCTAATAGAAGAAGCTGGTTTTGAAGTCATTCACCATACCCAAAGACACACATATCCAGGTAAAGTATTGCTTTTTACTTTTGTTATTTGCTAAGGCTGTTTTCAAAGGTCGTTCTGATCACCTCAACCGCGATTTTTTGTGGGACATTAAAAATATATTTAAAAACTGTCGCCCCTTTTTGCAAGACTATCTGAATCTGACCAGCGATCAATATCCAAACTTTTTGGAACGAATTGAACAGGAATGCAAAGAGTCTCCAGAACCTAGGTGGGATGTGGTTTCTGTTTTAGGTAAAAAGGTATAGCTTGACTGCTTTATATTGTCTTTCTCTCCTTTTTTAAAAAAAATATACCAATCATGTTTATTTATAAATAAAAGCAAACGTAAAAAAAAAAGTGTTTACTTTATTAGACCAGAGTTGGCTATCCATAAGGCAATGATGCCAATTGCTGCACTCAAAGTGAATATCGTATACATCTCCTTTTTATTGTGCAAAAGTCGTTTTAATATAGAGTGTGTAGATTCATCAGGTTTAGTGGTTACAAGCGTAACAGGTTTATCGTGCTTCTCTTCTCGAGTAAGACGTATCACACGTCTGACCGCTTGATTCAAGTCCTCTGTTGTTTCTATGCTTAACCAATCTGCTTCAAATCTATTGATGGCTGAGTATTGATCCAGTGCAATCGTACTTGTACATTGAAGCTCATATACACCGTACGTACGTATCAAATCAACTGTTTGATCACATAGTAAGTCTATATCGACCTGGGTCGGAAATTTTGTCAGGAAACTGTGAACCGTGCTTGTGTCACAAGGAAGGGCTAAGACTTGTTCTTTTTTGGAAAGCACGACTACAGCGGAAAAGTAAACTAAAATCAGAGGGTTCGATGTCAAGAACAAATCGAATAATCTGGATAAATTTTCTAAGCTTTCGATATCGTGGCTACACCATGTAATGACCCACGACAAACAATAATATGGTAGGACCCCAGCTCTAAAATAATTAACAAAAATAAAGAAATGCCTAAAATAATAGTATCTTACTCTGTAATAAACTCGTGCAATTCTTTATCTTTTAGGCGAATAAGTGTATCAACCATGGTTAGTTGTCTCATTACTGGCTCAAGGGTAGTAAACATCGTATCTCGCAAGTAAAATAAGGATACCCTTTCCATCATCTGGCAAGCTCGCTTTTCTCCAAAAATTAATAAAAATACAGAACATATGTCATGAAAACCCTATAGATCAATAAGTCAAAGACAGTTTCCCTTTGATTTGGTGTATTTTTTATTCCTAATACCTGATAGTAGCATAGTGAAGGATAGGACCTCAAAACGTGAATAATAACCCGGTGTAGCTGAGCTCTTAGTCTGTCTTTTTCTTCCTCACCAACATCTAATGTCGTGTTAGACAGACTCTTTTTGTTCTGTTATGTTCTCTTTACTTTTCGGATATGAATTGAAAGATCGAGCAACATCCAATTTTACTTGCTCCTCGTCTTTATGAGGTGCTTTGGCGAGAGAGGTCAGTGTTTTTTTTTACTTTGGAGCGCTTTCTTACTATCTAAAGAACCTTCTTTTTTCGTCTTTTTATCTGAAACACGCAATAAGAAGGGCCTTTTTTTTTTCTTGCAATGACTAAAAATGAAAAAAAAAAAAAAGCTTCTAATTTCTTTACCACACTCGTCTTCGGATGGGATCGGTCAAAAACCCAGTTTCTTGTCCAATCTCTCTTAACAGATGATAGTCTTTTGTATTTAGAGCTTGGTTGATTTTAAAAACTCCCTGAAAATCTTGATTCTCGTGTGCATAGCTTAGTTTGACTTGCTTTCTTTTAATCTGTTTTTTCTTGCTTCTTTCTTTGCGTTTCATGTCAATTAAAAAAAGGGGTAAATGAAAGAAAATAAAGCACACTTTCTTTCCGCCCGCCCCCCTTTTTTTTTTCAGTAATTGAACTCTAAACGTGGCAATACCCAATGCGAATACCGACTACTTTGCTTTTGCTTTGTCTTGGCATTGCTCAAGCTCAACTATCGAATAACGAAGAGTACAAAGAGAATCTTAAAATAAACCATTTATCTGATGGCAAACTGTTGGCCCATTTCGAGTTCAAAACTAAAGTAGCCAGAACCAAATCTGCGCCGTGTAAAACGATTTTTTAGGCATTACACGTAGAGAAAAAAAAGCTGACATTTAGTTTTAGTAGTCGACTATGGGCTTTACCCAAAAGCCATTGGACAGATACTTGACTCTCATTCTGTAAGCGAGATGCACCTTTCATTCACTCAAGGACGGTGGAATTATGAAGAATGGGGATATCCGCTCACCTTATCTTCTGGAACAGGCGTTGAGCTTTGGGCCTGGATTAAAGACTTTAGAGAGTAACCTAATTTTTCACACAAACATATATATAGAAACAAGGAGAAAGAAAAAAGAAAACTAACGTATCCCAGTGTAGACGCTTCTTGGAAAACGCTGACCAATACTCTTTCAGGCTTGTTTTGTGCGTCATTAAACTTCATAGATGACACGATCACTACAGAGCCAAGGCTCAGTTTTCAATCTGAACAGCACAAGTCTAGCGAACAGCTTAGATATGGCTCTTTACCTCACGAAAATGTGTGTACAGAAAACTTGACGCCTTGGATTAAGCTTTTACCATGCAAATCAAAAGTCAGTTGATTGATAAGATATACAAGGATAACTAAACAAATTTTGTATAGTCTGGAATATCTGTTTTGCTCAACCCTCATAAAATATATAACTCACATTTCCATACTATGGCCGTTCATGTAAAATCGATTTGTCTAGTAAAGTATTATTTACATATAGTTAGCAAGGGTTTAAAGCTAAATTTACTGTAGGATGAGCAATGCAAGGATCGTGAATTAGAGTTGACCCAAACAATCACTTCTGTCATGGATCCTGTTAGAGAAACAAGCCGTAGGGATTGGTCTCTCTCTACTGTATTTGACCGTCAGCTAAAAAAGGCATGTCCGTTAGCCAAAGAAAGTAAAGTCATTGTTGATTTAGAGAATGTTGGCGATCAGTTTGAATTAAAGCCAACAAACTCAAGATCAGAAAACAATACACTTGTTTATGATCTATCCAACGAAGCGCTTGATACTAGTATGACATGGCATGTAGAAGAATCGTTTGAATATCGTAAGTATCCATTTCTAAAATTGTTGCTCTTGGTTTTCTAACTTAGGCTTGAAGCACTTGAACCCAAGAGACCCATCGTTTACGCACAAAGATATCTAACAGGATATGGGCAAGAGAGAGGGGGACTGAAAATAACCATTCACAACCGACATAAGACTGAACCAATGCCAGTCATCTACTATGATTCTATTCCTTGGTATCTCAAACTTTATATGCATACTCTTAAAACCCATGTTATTGGAAACAAGAAAAACGGTCAAGATGTTATTCAGAAGATGTACTATCAGTCTGCAATTGATAGAGGAAGACCTAGTACCATTGAGTGCGAACTGTTATTGCCTCCTGATTCTATTGTTACTCTATCTCTTGATTTTGACAAGGTTTTCCTAAAATATACTGAACATAGACCCGATGCTAATAGAGGGTTTGATATTGGGTAAAGCTCTATTAACGTGCCTGTAATTGCATATTAACATTTGGTTTTGTAGTTCTGCTGTATTCACAGTCAAAAATATGGAAAGCCAAATGTAAGTATAGCTTTTGCTGAACAAAACAAGACAGTAGTTTGGTTTAGACAATTAGATTACTCTATATGGCCCTTTTCAATTTTACTAACTAAACACTAGGAGAATATATACAGACACGTTGTTGGTAGTACTGCCTACTCCCGATTTTAGCATGCCTTACAACGTAATTACACTTACTTGTACTGTTATTGCTCTGTTCTTTGGATCGCTTTTTAACTTATTGATTCGTCATTTTGCTTTGTTGAACATATCACAGCCAAAATAAATGCGGGGTAAAAAAAAAAAAAGAGCCAGTAAAAAAACTACATTTTTGCTGGCATCTTTCTCTTTTTATTTTACTTTCTTTCATGCAAAAAAAAAATGTTTCAACTTTCGCCTCAATTGTATGACAAAATAAAGTATTTTGCTAAATTTCCTCAAACAAGCATATCTTTGCGTCAAATGGTGATGTTTGGTATATATAGATATATATAAACGAAAGAGAGAAAAAAAAAAGAGTATACAGTAATCTAAAACATTTCTTTTAAACAAAAGGTCAAAGGCCATCTAAAGCAACTCTATTCAGAGCAAGTCAGTTTTTGCATGGTAAGACGAGTTTAGCCAAAATAAACACAAAATTTATTGAAAAATTTTAGAGGAATTGCCTATTCGTTTAGCGCACAGGGTAAAGGAACTGGAGGAGCTTCCAAATAATTTGAGCAAAATGCCATCAATTATCAAAGTTAAAGACTGGTATGCTCAGTCTTTTCAAGATCTTACTGAATTTCAAATGCCTCATGTATCTGATACAATGAAAGAGCAGATGATTTCAAACAAGAAGGAAATACCTATGAGCGTTCCAAACCTATCCTTAGACGAATTGGTTCATTCCAATATTGGTCGCTTGGCTACAAATAGGCACAGGTAAAAGAAATCATAAAATACTGGAATTTTAACCAGGATGGAAGATATTATACTAGTATGGACGATGTTGAATGTTCACCAGAAATAATTGATTATACTGAACGTTTAGTAAAATCAATCGAAAAAATCAAAAGACGGCATGATCCTGTAGTAACCACAGTAGCTCAAGGAGTATTAGAGTACAAAGAGTACCTAAAATCGTCTTTGATTGATACTGAAGTTCAACGATTTTTAGACCGTTTTTATATGTCACGCATTGGTATAAGAATGCTTATAGGTATACCGTTAAAAAAAAAAAAAACTCTAAAAAACTTTGTCTTTCTTTTTGTTTAACTTTTGCTTTAAAAAAGCTCAACATGTTATACTTTACCGAGGGCCAACAGCCGCTAACTATGTTGGTGTCATCTGTACTAAGACAAATATACGTGAAGTCTCGCAAGACGCGATAGATAATGCTAGATTTATTTGTGAAGACTACTACGGCCTATTCAAACCTCCTGAAGTTAGTATGTTTTGTCCTGAAGATATTGAATTTATGTATGTGCCCTCCCATCTTAGTCATATGTTGTTTGAGCTCTTGAAGAACTCTCTTCGAGCGGTGGTAGAAAGATATGGCCCCGACTATGGCAAAGAATATCCGCCAGTGAAGTTGGTTATTGCCCATGGAAAAGAAGACATCACAATCAAAATTTCTGATGAAGGTGGGGGAATACCTCGCTCAGGGATTCCTCTTGTTTGGACATATATGGTAAGTATACGTTTTCTCTCCTTGAATAATAAAAACTCGGACAATCTCTTCATGTTTTTCAGTACACTACAGCCCAAACTCAAAGCTTAGAGCCTGGTTTTAACCAGTGCGAATTCAAAGCTCCCATGGCTGGATTTGGCTATGGATTACCCATTTCGAGGCTTGTAAGTGCTATTTTGCGTTTGTTTTGTTTCTACATATATATTAAAATGTATGCAAGTATGCCCGATATTTTGGCGGAGACATCAAGCTGATTTCAATGGAGGGGTAAGGACTCAAACCAAAAACATGCGAGTTAGTAATGCCCTAAGATAGGTACGGAACAGACGTCTATTTACATTTAAATAGACTGTCTAATAGTGATGAGCCTTTGATGTAAAAAGAATAATAATGAAATACAATAATTAAAAACGTATCGGCCGGTTATCTGTGAAAAAAAATGAGGCAAAGGAGACCTTGTCCCAATTTGGAAAGCTGTTTTAGGCAAGCATATATGGTTCGTGTTACACATACTATGTTTACCTATTTTCCATATTTAGTTGAAGGAAACGAAATTTTCTCCTTCCTTCTGTTCTTCTTTCCGTTTGTCTTTTTGTTTTTTTTTCTTTATTTTTGCTTTTTGTTTTTTTTTGGTTCTGATAGCAACCAAGAATAAGAAAAAATCTGAAAAAGAAAAGTCTAATAGGATGGTAGTCAAGAGGGAGTTTTCTGAGATAGGACATGCAATAACATTTATTTTTAGAGTCATGCTTCTTCAGATCCAGAGCTTTTTTATATAAAGCAAGAGCGAATAGGTATTGAATTTTTTGGCTTTTTTCTTAAAAAAAAAGAACGACTCACAATGTGATCCTAGGTAAAGGGTCTTTCGGTGAAGTCTTCAAAGGGTAAGATATAGATCGTGTCGAAAATTGATAACTTATCTGTGCTGTAGAATCGATAGAAGAACGAATAGACCAGTGGCCATCAAAGTTATTGACCTGGAAAGTGCAGAAGACGAAATTGATGACATTCAACAGGAGATTGCAATCCTATCTCAATTAGACTCACCTTTTGTGACAAAGTAAAGTGCTTTGTGATTTTCAGCTTGAAAAAAAAACTACTCCTTATTCTTTGCTTAAAACACATCTCCTTTTTTTTTTTAGGTACCACGGATCGTACTTGAAAGGCACCGGTCTATGGATAATCATAGAGTACTGCTCTGGAGGATCCTGCAGTGACTTGGTATGCCTAATTTTATATAGACAGTTGGTATATACTAACCAGTACTTTTTTAAATGAATTTAGATGAAAATGGGGACAATACGTGAGGAGTATATCGCAATCATTTTAAAAGAGCTATTAAAAGGACTAGACTATCTTCATAATGAAGGGAAACTACATAGAGACATAAAAGGTACAGAGCCGGAATACCTTTTAAATTTATAACTATGTATTTACTTTCTCGAAGCGGCTAATATCCTACTGAGTTCAACGGGCGAGGTCAAGCTTGCTGATTTTGGTGTGTCGGGGCAGGTAAGACAAAAATGTTTAAATTAACAAATATGGCAATTTAAAAACACAACCCCTTGTAGATTACAGCAACATTGACAAAAAAAAACACATTTGTAGGAACGCCAGTAAGTTTGCTATAGTTCAAAGTTTATTTAAAGACTCACCACTTTTCATTTAGTTCTGGATGGCTCCTGAAGTTATTAAACAGTCAGGTTATGATTTTAAAGCAGATATATGGTCTCTTGGGATCACAGCAATTGAGCTTGCAAATGGCGAACCACCTTATGCTAAAATGCACCCAATGAAAGTGCTCTTTCATATCCCAAAAAATGATCCCCCGCAGCTAGGCCCTCCTCACAGTAAAGCTTTCCGTGATTTTGTCAGTTTATGCTTGCAGTCTAGTCCTGCCAATGTAAATATAGGCCTCTTGCTGTTTTTGTTCTTAACACATATATTCTTAGCGGCCAACAGCGAAGGAGCTTTTGAAGCACAAGTTTATCAAGAGCAGTAAGAAGGTTGCTTATCTTACAGAGTTGATTGAAGGTCACGAACGCTGGATCAATATAAACGGGCGCGATAATGACTCTTCGGAAGAAGAAAGCTTGTAAGTCGTTACATACAGAATGTACATATATTCTAAAAAAGGCTATTGACATACGTATAACAAACAGGAACGAGGTTGATGATGAGGATAGCTGGGATTTTGGAACAGTCAAACCTACAGCAAACCCGCAAGCAAAACATCCGATCCCACCTCTACCAAAGAGTACCAGTCAATACTCTTTTAATAGTACAAACAATATATCATCGCCTTCTATGCAACAGCTACCGAGAGCTGCTAGTAAAAATCATATCAATACACAGCTTCCTTCAACACCGATACCCTCACCTAGAGTGAATGATGTGACGGTAAGTATAGCTGAGACTAAGCAACATTGAACAAACCACTTATAAGCTTTTTCTTTTATTGTTATAGTCTAAGATCCAAAACATGAATATCCGACATAGTACAAGTGAGTATGAAGACACAAACCAAAGTACAGTCAGAGCTGCAGAGCTAGGTGCATATGCAAGATCAACAAAACGCTCAAGTATGATCCAACGCTCTACTAGCTCGAGCCCTCTACCTCAAATACCTAGCAAGTCACCTTCTTCAAGAAGTGTCAGCACAGTTGGCTCTGTAAAAATGAGTAGTGAAAGTACGTTGCTCTTAGATTCAATTTTGCCAGTGATTGAAAAGGTAAGCCTTTGTGTGTGTGTATTTTTTTTTTTTTTTTTTTAGTAATCTGAGTATCTTTTTAGCTGCAACAAAACTGCAAGAATCATAAAAGCCTGGCGGCTATGGAAATGCTTCAAAAATCATTAATATCTGTAGAGAGAGAACTCCCAGGCACTGTAAAAACGCTTTTTGAAGAAGTTTCTCATGTTTTGTGAAAATTTGCTTCTGTATATACGTAAACGAATACACTTTCGATATACATATATATATATATACAAAGAAAAAGCCTTTTCAAAAATTAAAGTTACTTGCTAATTACCAAAAGCTTCATTGATTAAAGTTTGTAGCTAAATCGTAAACCGTTGACCTATATGATTTTCTTTCTAGCCGCATTATAGCAATTTCTTGGTTTAAATAGAGCTAAATGTACGTTATTTTTTAAGAAGAAAAACCAAGAAAAAATATACTTCTTTTGTAGCCACTTCTTTCTGGAGAGAGCTTATTGTTTCATTCAACAGATTTACTTCGTTTTCATGGGTTTTTTTCAAACTCTCCTGTTTTAGACGGTTAGTATGCTGAAAATTTGTGCGTTTATATTTTGTTATACAATATCAAGGCTTAACTCCTCGTTCCTATGGCCAGTACTTATGTTATTACGATAGCAAATTCGCTGAGTCTCTGCACTCTCCGACTCCTTAAAAAATGAGCAAACAATTTTACTTCAAATAAAAGTACACAAACCCAGTGTCTTCTGTTTTCAAGCTCGTATTCATACTTTAGAGTGGTATTTGCTATATATTTTTAGTTTAACACATAAACAAGAGGAAATGCAGCTACCGAGCTGGTATTTCAGTCTTCGTACTTCTCTTTCGACTCTAAAGTATGATAAACTATCAAGCTTTTCCAAGTAATTTGTACGAGCTGTTACTGCCTGTTTATACTAAAATAACACCATATATTATTTGAATTATACCCTTTATTTTATGTAAAGCCTACCGCTTTCACTAAGCAAAATTCCTTGGTAGATTTCGGCTGATATCAAATAAAAATTTATATTAAAGAGCTGCAGAACGGTAACTCACATTAGTTTTGATAACGGTTTTGGATAACTTTGATGTTGTTACACATCTAATGGCACTAAGCTTATCTAAAAAGTTCATGCACAGTTTTGTTTCTTCCAAGTGAAATTTTGGAGATTCCTATTATTAGTTATTTTAAACTTATTTCATATTAAATTCGCATCAATCCAACTTACATTAATTAAAGCAATTACATTAAACTTTACTAGCCCACAAAAAAAATCTGCCATAAAATCAGTCAGAACATACTCTTCAGTAGGTAGGTGTCCTCTGAATTCGGGTTGCGTAACAATATTGACAGAATCTTCTATAATATATTAAATCCCAAAATAAGTAACAGAGGTATTTTGTATCTATACAAATCAAAACAATGTATTACGAAGCTTGATGAAAGAGTAGTAGATATTTGGTGAGTTTTCGATTACTGGAGTGATACGAGAAAAACGTGGATGTTTCAAGTCAATGATTGTAAAATGATTTTGACAGGTCCCAAAATTGGAAATCATTTTAATTCTTAAAACAAAAGGCTCACTGACTCCTCTTTTGACTGATGACCGAATTTCGTTAATTCTTTTTACTTTGAAGGTCAAACTATCTATCCCAATTTTTAATAGCTCAGAGTCTATTTTTTTGAAAGAGTGAACAAGAAAAAAGAAGCAGCTTTAGATTTGGATGCCTTTTATATTATCTTTTATAAACCGTTTACTAGAGTAACGATCATTTGTTTTTAAATTGCAGCAATACTCGTCAGTGATGCTTACGTGTGCACATTCTATAGCACAGCTTTTTTCAAGGTTTCTCTCCAAAGTAGCTAATATATATTCCATGTCTTCGTTTCTACAGCATTTTTAGTTAGTATTCATATCTTCATATCACATAATACCTTCTAATTTGGGAAGATATCTGGTTTCTAGTGCATGCTGTAAGCAGGGCTATATTATGAATGATTTCCTACCCAACTGTCAAAAACAGTAGACCAACATTGTGCCCTAATTTTTTTTTCTGCGAAAAAAACTTTTTAAAAAAACATACTTCAATTTTACCATTTAAGAAATTCTCAATCACTCCGTCATATTCGCCGAAATGGTTTTTGGTGTTCGAAAAAAGACTTCTGTCAACAAACCATGCCTGCCTAAAACGTGTTGTATAGATACGTACTGTATTTACTTAAGAATCGCCTTTTTTCTTACTTGGTCTCTTCGCTATCTTTTTAAGGTTTTATATATTAAACGTTTACTTGTTTTGTATACTTTTTAAAATAACTTTGTTGTCCTTCTGTATTATATAGTGTATAAGAGGCTCTTTTTGCTTTTTGTTGGATTTAAGAATCCAGACTAGTTTACTAGGACGCGATATTTCCATTAGATTTGTAAATTTCTCTTTTTTTTTTTTATTAAAAAGAACAACAATATATATATATATATATATAAATTAAGTAGTTTTTAATATGTTGTAATATACACAGAATAATATAAAAGATTAAGAATGAAGAAAACGCGTTATCTTTCCTATACACTTGGATGAGCCTTCCATAAACAGCACACGAGAGCCTATTCGCAGGTAGCACGGTTCATGAATGAATTTAAGGACGCATTTTCCTCTGTATCCTGAAGGTATCCTTATATCTTCTTTATTAACTGAGAGCGGCAGCTTCTCAGTATTTTCCAATATGTCGTCAGTCATAGGTTTAACTGTATCAGGGCATATAAAGACTACTTGAGCGTGTTGTTGAATTGATCCTGAATGAACCATACCACGAGTGCCTGTATATACACCGTTTTCGTGAAAAAACACCATAATATCTACTTCAAATTCGAAGACACAATTGGGATTATTAGTTTCAAGTAGCACCATTCCTTTATGTATCTTCCAATCACTTGGATTGACTTCTTCCAACGCAAGAGCAGCCGTTTGTCCGCAATGAACATAGTTTGCAGGTATACGGTTTCGATGAATAGATTTTACTTTGACTTCAATAAATTTTCCCTCGTGACTTGGACCTAGGTAATAGCATCTATTGTCTTTCACATTGATTCTACCTTGCACAAGGACACCCCCAATAACAACACCAACTTCTATTTTTTTTTTTTAAGAAAAAAAGCAATTGAAACACAACAAACCTATCTACCTGGAAGGCTATATACATCTTCTATTTGAAATTCTAAACTTTCTTCTAGTAATTCTTCAAACCCCTTTCTAATTGGTTGTGGTAAGCGATGAATAAACTTCAGTAGCAAGTTCATATTGGAGCCAGTTACATTCGATACCATAAAAATAGGAAGTTCATGGCCTTTTCTAGAAAGCCCTATGGCACAGCTGTTCAGCTCTTTCTCTGTTCTTACTACTACTGGGACCTTATTGATCCATGGCGAATTAAGTATAGAAAGAAATGAACACAATGTACTAGTGAGCTGTGATTGAGACGCTATATCGGATTTCGTAATCACTACAAATATTGGTATTTCAAGCATAACGGCAATTGAAAGGTGTTCTTTTGTCATTCCAGACACAGTTCCTGAATTACCAGCTATCGTCAAACAAGCATAGTCTGGGGCATATCCCATCAGACCAGACATGGTAGTACGAAGATACTTTGGAAATCCACAAGTATCCAAAAAAGTAACAATTTTATGGCTATACTCACATATTTGTTCCCACGTACTGACATTTGTAGAAGCGTAGTTGACCAAGCTACCTTCAAAGTCATATCCTATAATCTCGTGTGAAATAGATGAACTTCTTCCTGATTCTAGTTCATGTCGGTGTCTCAAAAGATTTAATCTGGCTTTTCCTCGGCCATTATCTTTTGCTCCATGACAAAGGTGACCAAGTAAGGTAGATTTTCCTGCGCCCAGGGCACCAACAAGGACTATTCGAAGATCAATGAAATGTCTGCCCTCTTTACTGTCGTCAAGTCGTTTTTTTATCACTACTTCTGCGATCTTGCGGTTTCCAGGGAGTACTACAGTCTTCAGATTTAGCTGGTTTAAATGTATTTCTTTAGTTGAAACAATATCTGCGCTTAACATATCGGCCATTTTGCGCAAATTACTGATTGAACAGTTTAACTCCTCTTCCTCAAGACCTTTTTTTTTTTTTAAAAAAAAAAGATCCACAACACACAAAAATGACATATAAGTTTTAGTTGACTTCCTCTTTGTTGTGGATCTCTTAGTAACTGTACCTTTGATAGTTCCATCGTCATCTATTCCAACTTCATATATAGCTTCACCGCTTCCTTCGCCCAACCTTTATAGCGTGACATCTTTCAAATTTGGAGCCGAGACTTATTAATGTTTTATGTACCTCCATTTCATTTGGGTAACCAAATGTTCTATACGCTCGTCTGACAAGTTTACTAGCTTGAGCTTTTGTATTTAAAAAAATTAACATGTCGAATCTTACAATTGAAAATTTTAAGGTACTTTGTATTCTATATTTCCTTCATCGTCCATTTCTGGAGGAAGCTTTCCATGTATGCAGCCATTCAATAATAGTGATGTGTGTTCCTGAGGGTGATTGCTTGCCATTATGCTTTTGTAAATAAAAATAAGAGGAGAAAAATGCAGAATTTATAGTAAATTAAAGTGGAGCTGATTGATGGAATGACAAAAATTGTATACGTTATGGCGCAGTACTGCCACTTTGACTGCGGCCAAAGTTTTTTCCTTTTTGGTTAGTTGTTGAAATAAAATACATCGAAGCACAGGCTAGTCAAGGCTCTACTCAGCTTTTTAGATGTACTGAAAAACTTCTGGCCTTTACCAATTTTTTTATAATATGGACAAAAGGATGCATTTTAGCTTATCTAAACTCTCAGGGCTACACGAATACAAACTATTTGACCAGAGCTTTGAAATATCCACGATAGCCTAGAGAAACGACAATACATGTCCTTCAGCTAACTAATGCAAAAATAATCCAACTAGAAAGCATTGTTAGCATATTTCAACTGTCTCCGTATAAAAACCTTGAAAAATGCGAAAACAAGACCCTTAAACCTATCATATCTCCCTATAAATACTATTGAATCTGGCACTGATGTTTTTTATGCCTACCTAGAAACAACAATAGTACTTCAAACAACAAGGAATTTATACAGCATCATGCGTCAATACAACAGAAGATTAAGGGGTCGACAACGACAACAAGTATTGAATAAAAAACCGTAGCTGAATAATGGAAAAGAACACATTGTTTTTTTTACGAAACCAATGATAGCTCAAGCCGAAATTAAAATAGGATATTGATCTGAATGTCATACCTATGTATTAATAAACTTTGGTAATCGAAAGCTTACAAAGACTTTTAAACAGTCGGCTTTAAGTAGCTATAAATTTATAGAACTTCGAAACTCAATTATAAAAACAAAAAGATAAAAAAAAGACCAAAATATTCTTTTTGCAACGCATAAAAACTTGGAATCATTAAATTTGATATATTTTGTATCCAAAACGGAAAAGCCTTTATTGTTTTCTGATTTGCATCGTTCAAATTTACCCACATAGGTAGCACATCGTTATCTAAGAAATGAGCAAATGATAATACACAGAGCCACATACTTCAGATAATGTCCAAACTATAAAACATATTTAGAGTGTATGCGTTTTTTTCTCACAATAGTCAAAAGGATGCTACAGTAACTGGCAGTAATTATAATAGTACTGTATTTGAGTTTAATGGTACTTATTGAGAGCCTCAATTGCTTACGTTATAGTACAAGGGCATTATTAGCGCTGACAGATGAAAGAACACTGAAGATACTACCAATCCATTCTTAAAGCTACTTGTAAGTCAAGGTCGTGTGGGGGTATACTAGTTTTTTTTGTGATTCCAAAAACATAAAAAAGAGATTGTCTTGTCGTGTTTATCAAAAAGAAGGATGAAACAATACAACACTGCCATAGCCAAAATCCCGATAGCGATGAATACAGAAATATCCAGAAAACCTATGTATGTTGAACTAAAATTCTATTCAAAATATGAAAATATACATAAAACAGAATAGTACGTGAAGATTACAGGACCAAATTTGACAAAAAAAATGTATAGATAATGATGTAAGTTTAACTCTTGGTTACCAATGTGGAGCTTCGATAGGCGCCACGTTTAAACATGCTCTTTAAAACAATGTGAGTATTACTATCCAAGACGAGAATAGACTCTTGTCTTTAAAAAAAAGTTTTATGTCTTTTATTGAAAATATCATACCCTTGCTTATCGTTACAAACAAATTTATAAATTGGTTGTTTGTTAACAGCATATACTGGTTTCTACCTCAATATATAACCGGAATTGAGTTGGTTAAATATTTTTTGTAGGTTTGCAAGTGGTAATTCAAATATACAAACTGTCTCGAAAAATAAGAAGGAGGTATACAGAATGCAAAAAAAAAAAAAAAAAAAAATGCATGCGCCAGGACATAAACAGAAGACTTGTGTTGCGAAACGTTCGCTACAAAGATGTATTTATTTTAAGCAAAGTTTATTGCTTTTTTTATTCAGGCTTTTTTTATTGTCTGCTTGGTGTGTGTATCGCACTTTGATTTTGTATCTGCTTGATGGTGTTACTCAGTATGTACAGGAAGTGCTAGTTTCAAATTATAAGTTTCAAGTGACTGTTCTTTAAAGATACACCAGAGAGCAAAAAAGAAAATCAAGAAAATATTTTTTTTTCAGATCTAATCAGCTAAAAATGAAATTAGATGCAAAAGCCCTTCGTTATATGTCTTCTGAAGACTTCCGAGTTTTGACAGCTGTAATTAAAGATATAAAGGACGATTAACAAAAAAAGGAAAATCTAATCTCATTTAGGTTGAAATGGGTTCAAAAAACCATGAAGTTGTGCCTAGCTCACTAATTGCTCAGATCGCTCAGCTAAGGCATGGTGGTACTCATAAGATCGTAGGAGAGCTTGCCAAAAGGAAACTAATTGCTCGAGTTCAAAACATGAGCTGTAAGTACTTGGAGGCAATAGGATTTTTTGTGTAAAAATTAAGCAGCTATTTAGACGACGGATATCGACTTACTTATGGTGGCTACGATTACCTTGCACTCAAAACCTTTTCTAAGAGAGGAAGTGTTTACTCTGTGGGAAATCAAATTGGTGTGGGAAAGGAGTCTGATATCTATATTGTTGCCGACGAAGAAGAAAACCAGCACGTATTGAAATTGCAAAGATTAGGTCGTATGTCTTTCCGAACCATCAAATCTAAGCGTGACTATCTTCAAAACCGTAAGTCTGCTTCTTGGATGTATATGTCTAGATTGGCTGCTATGAAAGAATTTGCATTCATGAAAGTGCTTTATGAGAATGGGTTTCCTGTACCCGAACCTATAGATGCTAGTAGGCATTGTGTTGTTATGGAGCTCATCGATGCTTTCCCACTGTAAGTAACAAGTAGTTTAGTTACATAGGCTAATCGTTTACAGTCGACAAATCGACCATGTAGGCAATCCTGGAAAACTCTATTCTGAGCTGATGGCAATGATTGTAAAACTGGCTCAATATGGTCTTATTCATGGCGACTTTAACGAGTTTAACATTTTGATAAAAAACGATGGAACACCTGTGCTTATTGATTTCCCTCAGATGGTATCCACTTCACATGTTAATGCTGAGTACTACTTCAACCGTGATGTAGAGTGTATCCGTACTTTCTTCCGTCGTAGATTTGCCTATGAAAGTGCATTATATCCTCGATTCACACATGATGTTAATAGAGAGTTCAGTTTGGATGTTCAAGTAGCTGCCAGTGGGTTTAGCAAGAAAATGCAAAAAGAATTGGAAACTGTAGGTTGAATTGAAAATGGGTTTGCAGTGTTTTAATATGTATATTTGCTTTAGTACCAAGAAGAAATTAAGGAAATGAGCAGCGAAGAAGACACTGATGGCCAAGAAGAAGAAAAAGAAGAAGACGAAAAGGAAAATGAAAATATACCCTCAGTAGAAAAGACAGAAGAACAAAAGTTGGAAGAAAAGATGAGAAACATCCGATTAGGGAATACAGAGCCTTACGACGAAGAGTCAGAAGAAGAGTCAGAGGTGGAAATAGCAGAGGAATCAGAAGAAGAAATGGATGAAGAGACAAAACTTAAACTGCGCAGCGAAAAGATTGAAAAGCTCAACAACCGCGACTTTAAAGCACATCGCGATGCCCCTAAAAAGAAAATGTCAGTAACGGAAAAGAAAGAGTTAGAGATAAAAAACAAAGTAGCAAAATCGCTTAAGGGACAAGGAGGCAGTCAAGCACGCGGTTCCCGTGGAAATGTTCGAAAAGGGCGAGGAAAGAAATCCAATAACAACGATTTGAGAAATGGGGATGTGTTTTAGAAAGTGCTTTTATGATTTCTTTTAAATAAAAATATTTGTCTGTTTGTATAATCTGTAACACAATTATTTAATAACCTAAAAACTCTTTATGCCATGTACTTGAAACAAAAAATACTTGTACATGTACCAGATTTTTTTTAATCCTTGCGAACGGTAATTTGTTTAGTGAAAGTATGTTTGCTGAGAAGATAAAATCAAGTGGAGTACTGTTCAACGAGTTAGGCACAGTGGTTTTTTTCATAAAGCTACTTAATTGTGCAACGTCGGACTTATAGTTCAGGTAATGTTAAAAAATGCTTTTTTTTTTTCTCATAATAGTTAAACCATTCTATTGAATTAAAAGAATTACTCCTACGTTTCTTCTTTTTCTTTTCCTTTTTTTTTTCTAGTATGTCTAGGCCAGCTTTGGATTTAGAGAAAGGCTCAATGTATAAGAAATATAAGAAATCTGCTATGCTTCCGCCAATCAATCATTTACCATTAAGAAAAAGACTGACAATGGAAGGTATAAAGCAGTGCAGAAGACCATTAGAAACAAAACAGCAGTTACCATGCCAGAACTATCCACTTACTCCAGGCTCTTATGTCTCTTCAGTTGACCATGTAATTAAAGCTAAAGAAGAAACGAACAATCAATTAAGCATGAACTCGAAAAATGCGTCGAATGCAACACCTGCAAAAAAAATTTATAAAACTGTTGTTATCCAGCAGAAAATGACAGCAGGTAAAGTGCCTTGTAATCCTATACTTTGGAATAGCGAAGATGTCGAAAAGAATGTAAGATTAAAGCTGTTACAACAAAAAAATAACGTTTTGGTTTATTTTTTGCAATTTAGGCCCCTTGGATAAGAGTAGAGGAGTCTATTGAGTCTTTCAAGTCAGCATGGCTTGAGGGTGACAATGACGAAGACGAAGACGAGGAAGAAAGGGTAGGAGGGCTATGTTTAGAAATGCTACTTACACTGTTTTTTAAAGCCAACAAAAAAGACAGCCAAAAGGGGAAGACCGCCGTCAAATACACGACAGCCAATCGAAGCAAATCAGCCTGATCCACCTAAAAGAAAAAATAGTGGATCATCGTACAAAAAAGCCAACCCCGTGGATAGTAGTTTATACTGCATATGCAGGAAGCCTTATGATGCTACGCGTTTCATGATTGCCTGTGACGTTTGTGACGATTGGTTTCACGGAGAATGTATATCCATTAAAGAAATTGAAAGTGAATTTGTTGATCTCTATATTTGTCATAAATGCTCTAAAGGTAACTCAGAAGCTTAAAAGCCAAAAAAAAAAAAAAAAAAAAAAAAAGGATAAATGAATAATGTGTACTAAAAAAAATCCAGCGACCAATAAATGTACTTCATGGAAGCCAAAATGCTCAAATCCTGCATGTAGCAAGGCAGCGAGAATAAGCTCAAACCTAGGACATTTATCAAAGTATTGCTCCAGTATATGCGGTATTCAAGTGGCAAGGGCTAGATTAGAATTATTAGAAATCAAAAAGCGAAACTCTACACGTGCACATTTACCATCCATACCAGAGCTGACTATAAACAAGCTTAGACATTCAAGGATAAATTCATGTGCTGACAAAGAAGATAGAGATAGGCTTATTCAGATTCAAGATGAGAAAAAAGCTATTAGAGTCTCAGTAGACGTTTTGAGAAAAAAAAGTCGATTTGTAGAACTTTTGATACAAAAAAGGCCATTTACTGAAGAAGATGAAGAGATACCCTGTGGTTTTGACTCAAGGCTAGTCTGGACAAACAAAACTTGGATAAATATTAGTAGCGTCCCAACTATGGATGCAACAATGCAGATAAACGTTGAATCTAATGAGCCTTTCAATATTTGTCAACGCTTAAAGTGTATCAAGCATAGGCAATGGCAAAAGATTTCATTGACTGAAATCAAGCGAGAAAAGAAAGACAATTTTGAGCGGTTGTTATGTTTAGAAAAAGAAAAAAGCCAGATTAAGACACACATGAGGAAACGACGGTGCCATACAAGCCTGATCAAGGAGTATTTAATTAATGGCAACATTTCAATATGAACATAGCTATACAGTCTGCAGAAATACCCCCTTTAACACATATATTTACTTCCCTTACCATTTCTTTCTTTCTCTTTTGTAGATATAACCAACTAATATACATATCATTTTATTCCTTATTTATGGCATATAAAACGTTTTACTATTTATTATTACTATTTAGTTTTAAAAATCTCGTTTACTGTACATTACATAAAAGAGATTATGCACGAATGAATTACTATACAGTGCGTATTGAGAACTCTGAAGATGAAGGATCCCTTCAAAAAGTTGCATTTTATCTAAATGCAAAACTTGAAGGCAAAGTGGGAGAGCTAGATAACTATTACTGGATAAGCATACCTAAAGAACGCGACGAAGGCGACATACTTACCAAATATGAGAAGCTGAAAAAACGAGATATCTTACCAGTTTACGATATACAGTTACAAACACCCTCACGTAGGCTTTTTAAAAGAACTCCTCTTATAAATATACAGCAAGAATTACTTTTGAATCAACAAAATGTAAAAAAATCACTTGCCATTAGTGATCCTGGTTTCGAACGACAGTGGCATTTGGTATATAGAAAAAAGGCTCCTTTTTGTTTCCTATCTCTTGTCGTTTCCAACACTCTAATTAGATTAACACTCAAGAGAAGGGTCACGATCTTAATTTGACTGGCGTATGGTCACAAGGAATAACAGGGAAAGGGTCTGTGGTAGCAATCTTAGATGATGGTTTAGATTTTGAGCATGAGGATTTACGCGACAACTATGTAAATGCTTATTTATGATTATAGTAATTTTATACTTAAAAAAGAAATTCCACATATTTATCCACTATAAATGAAGTATGCAGAAGGGTCTTTTGATTTTAATAACCCTGGACATCACCCAAAACCAAGACTAGACGACGATACTCATGGAACTCGATGTGCAGGAGAGATAGCTTCATCAAAAAACGATGTATGTGGAATAGGGGTGGCATATGACGCTAAAGTGTCAGGCATACGTATTTTATCCGGAGACGTTACTGAAGGGGACGAAGCTGCTGCAATAAATTACAAATATCAAGAGAATCAAATATATTCATGCTCATGGGGTCCGTCAGACTATGGTGAAGTGGCTGAAGGTCCACAAGGGATTGTTTTAGAGGCTATAAAAAATGGTGTTCAAAAAGGCCGTAACGGCAAAGGTTCGATATTTGTTTTTGCTTCTGGAAACGGTGGGTATTACGACGACAACTGCAACTTTGATGGATATACCAACAGCATCTATACAATCACCGTGGGCGCTATTGATAGACTAGGCAATCACCCTAGTTATGGCGAAAAATGTGCTGCGCAATTTTTTGCCACTTATTCTAGTGGTAACGGTCATCACATTGTAAAAAAAAAAAAAAAAAAGAAAAAAAAAGAAAAAAAAAAACTAACAAAAACAATAGTACACCACTGATGTAGGTTCGGGAAAATGTACTGAGATACATGGAGGAACATCTGCTGCAGCTCCCTTAGCAGCCGGAGTTTTTGCGTTGGTATTGTCAGCTAGACCGGATTTGACATGGAGGGATCTACAGCATCTCTGTGTAAGGTCAGCTGTTCCTGTCTCACTACAAGATGAAGATTGGAAAAAACTGCCCTCTGGCCGAATGTTTAACCACAAATACGGATTTGGTGTATTAGACGCCTATCGTATAGTGAATCTTGCCAAAACGTTCCAGTCAGTAGGACCTCAGACGTCACTGGAGATGGTCAACAGTGATTCTTTAGAGATACCAGATACAACATCTAATCAGACAGCGAGCACGCTCCGTAGTACTGTTACTGTCTCAGAAGAGATGGTCGTATCTAAGAGACTGTCACGGTTAGAACATGTGACTGTGACAGTAAACATCCAGCACACAAAACGCGGGGATTTAGAAATACTACTGATTAGCCCTAATAATGTTACAAGTCAACTGGGCACACCGCGCAAAAATGATCATAGCGCAGAAGGTCTCATCAATTGGACTTTCATGTCTGTAAAGCACTGGGAGGAAAATGCGGTCGGTCCATGGACACTACAGATTATTGATGCTAGAAATCCCGAGCATACTGGTAGGCTAATTGAATGGAAGCTCACACTCTGGGGAGAGAACAGTACGGCAGAGATCGATGATCAGCAGAAGGATCTACGAAGTTTTATAGTAAAAAACTCAAAAGACTTGGCCAAACACAACCGGGGCGCGTTGTTATATATCTCTGCTTTCTGCTTACTAGGTCTTATGATTGTGACACTTTTTTTTGTCAGAAATCAGTTAAAGAAACGATCGAAAAAGCAATACAAACCGGTGAATGATAGAGTATTTGAGCTTGATGATTTATTGCATAATTCAAATCCAAATGACTAAATTGTAAAATAAATTTCTAAAAGGTTATGAGGCCAGGAAACTTCGAACTTCAGTATTGACAGTTTTCCAAGCAGCAAGTAAAATGTCATGCCTTTGATGTTTTATAACGGTTATTTTAGCATGCGGGATGGAGAGGGATACATATTTTAAATTTTCGTATGGTACAACCTAAACAATATTAAAAAAAAAAAAACTATGACCAAAAGCTTATATGTAGGCCTACTTACTTTATCTTCATCTCCCCAAATAACCAGCACTGACCCCGGTTTCATAAATTGACCCACTCTATCGTATCTAGACTTCAATGCTGTAAAAGGATAGTCAATGACTGTCCTTACAAATGCTCTCAAAAATCCAGGATGGTTGACTATTTGATGTCTCACCATTTTTGAAACATAAGCAACGGACTCAGCAGAGCCTTCCTGTCTATGGGGGTTATTAGGTTGACGAACAGAGTTTGAAAAGTGTTTGATACAGAATTCGATAAATGGTCTAACTGTAGGCAAATTAGTTAGGAGATATTTGACAACCGGCAGATGAGCAAATTTGTACGTCCAGGGCAGCTCCTCTGGTCTCATATAGCCGACAGGAGCAACCAGGATTAATTTTTCCACCATCTCGGGGTAAAAAGAGGCAAAAGAAACAGCTACACCACCTCCGAGAGAGATACCAACGAAACTTGCCTTGTTCCACCCTACCTTATACAGTAGCGATATTAATTGAGAGTTAAACAAAGCTTCATTATATTTTGTATGTGGTGCGTCTGAAAACTCACGACCCCAAAGGTCATACAGTAATACATGATATCCTCTATCAACCTAGATCATAAAGATCAGCAAGCATAAAATTTAGTAAAGAAAAACACATGTCATTTTTTTCTGTGCACTTACTAGCTCTTGAGATAGCTTTTTATAGCAGGGTGTGCCTGCAGACATCCCATGCACCAAAACTACACGCGGGCCATCTTCATTTCCCATTTTCCAATAATGCATCCGGCCTTCTGGTAGTTCAAGAAAGGAACCATTTGGGTAGAACTGAGTTGTGTGGAAGTCTGAAGGGTTATCAGCTAGAGAGCCCAAGACTACTAGCGGCTTAGTTTTTATAAAAAAGAAGCTTGCTATTAGCACTGCTAAGGACCATTTCAAAGCGTGATTGATCATCAATGAAGCCACTTTTTCTTTAAAAAAAAAAAAAGAAAAGGAAGATAAAAGAAAGAGCTATTTGTGTACAAATATATTCACTCTATCACAGGCATACCCCCGTGTAACATCTAACTCAGCACACAATCTTTAATGTCTTAAAGTTACCTATTGATATTGATAAATGAAAGAAGGATGTATAGGATGTTTGAGGTTTTCTATATCGAATTTCAAAAGAGATTTCTTTTGTGTGTTACCTTTAGGTTCTCTGTAAAAACGCGATAATGTATATTGATCTTTTGAAATTTACACTATCTTACAAAACAATAAAAAAAAGCCGATAGAGGGTTAAGCATAAAGCCTTATCATGAGGCCAATAATACAAACAGACTGTGGGCAACTTTGTAAAAAAAAAAAAAAAAAAAAAAAAAAAAGCGTCGATGGCAGTTTTCGATGTCAAGGAAGGGCGTCAAATAAAACAATATTGGTTTGTAAATTGTAATACCTGATAACAAAAAAAGTGATACCTATACACAAAATTGTAACACCATTCTTTGTTCAAACACATTTGAAAACCGATCGCCAGTTTAACAAATAGGAGGAGTAGATATAGAATGCTATAAGTGTCTCGTGTTTTTCAAAGGCGCTAAGGGTTTTCTTTTTCGAGGATATAGATTAAAAATCCTGCTTTCTGGGTAGCGTTTAACTTTTTTTAAAGTGTGTTTGATACACATTTTAGGCTACCAAGACGACCCCAATGCTAAGGGACAATTAGCCAATAGAGTGACCTCTCTGTATATTCCAAATTCACTGATCGCAGCTTACGGGGCATATATACTTGGTGTTTGTTATGTTGGTGTTGGTCGTGTCTCAACGAGATTCAGTAAGAGCAAAGATTTGAGATTATGCCCTTTCATGGTTTTTTTTTTAAAAAAAAGGGCTAGTTACTGACTAAGGCTAGTTTATTTAAACTGTTGTTGTAAATTCTAATAAGTTTTATCAAAGGGACAGTTTTCGTATTGTGTGGCTTTTTGTATAGTGTTGATCTTTTAACTTGAGTAAAAAAAAAACAAAACCAAAAAAGATTTGTTTTTGTGACCAGATGCATGTATTCCTTATTTTAGGAGTAATCATTTTATCGCTGACTGTCCAAGTGTACTGTTTCTTTTTTTTTTTTTATTGTCTTTGATGAGCTGCTTTTACAAATATAGAATTGCGCACTGCTATGTTATACAAGGTATGGCTTTAGCCTATTAAAAAAAGATTTGAGTGATTGTTTTCATTATTTTTTTTTTTGGTTAGGTCTCTGTAAAGTTAAAGACAGTAGTTTGAAATAGTCTTTCTAATATTTTAAAACTTTGTGGATTTAGTATCGATACATGAAGCTTCTATTGTGATCAAAGCCATTTTACAAAAGCAGCTATCCGTCCGCTGCTGTAGAAATAGACAAACGTCTTCAAAAAAAAAAAAAAAACTGCTAGCTACAACAAAAAAGGAGAGAGCCTCCTTCTATTTGAAAGCCAAAAAAAAAAAAAAAAAAAAAAAAAAAAAACCCTTACAAGCCAAAAAGTACCCAAACCTAGGGAAAACAGAGAGTAAAGGGCCAAGAGGTTGCATGTTATAGTATTTATTTGGCTTTTTTAAACAATTTCTCTTGCAGTTTGGCAAACTCTTCTTCTGAAGGAAGATCTGGAGCAGGTTCCTTGCGCTTTCTCTTATTTTTCAATTTTGTATCATTTTTAGCTTCAATTGAGTCAATGATCGAGCTAAACCTTGTCTGTCTAGATTTCGCACTGTCTTGGAGGGCTTTGATCAGAGAATTTTCCGACTTTGCTTTTTCAAGTTTGGCAAATCTTTCATTTTCCATTTTCTCTTTTTGTATGCGCTTTGTATGCGCTGAGTCTGAAGTGGTTTGCTCAAAATGCTTCAACAAAGTTAGTTTGTGCTCTTGGATGGCCTTTTTAATTGTCTCTGTAAAACGACGGCCGTCCTCTGCAGTCGAACCCTCAATGACATTGAGAATTTTTGACATATGCCCGTTAAACTTTTTATAAGCCTCCAATACATCCTTTGTCTCTTCCTCAGATTCTTCAAGCTCATAAATATCCATTTGTGTACTATTCAACTACATACCTTTGTACTTTTTCAATTGATTTTCAATCGTCTCGGAATTCACAACACCATCAAAAAGCTCTTTGAAAAAAGCAGTCCAATCTTTTTCTCCTTCAAACTCGCTTTCTTCCATACTTCCAGTACGATCGTAACGCTCTTTGCGTTTGGGATCGCTTAAAATAGAATAGGCTTTTCCTAATTCTTGAAATGCTTCGCCTGCTTTTTGCTTTTCTTCAGGTGTCGCATTGCTCTGTTTGTCTGGATGGTGCTTCAGAGCAAGTTTACGATATGCTTTTTTAATGTCATTTGGAGTTGCAGAATCTTTATTGAGTCCAAGGACTTTATAGCAATCCAATGCGGTCATGTCAAAAAAAAAATGTACGTGTTTAAAAAATCTCCGGATTTTTTTTTTTTTGGTGAGCAATACGCGGTAAAATATTTTTATTCTTTCTTTTTACCCATTTTTGGTGTATTAAAGACGACGCTTTTGTCAAATGACACTGTAGGCTTCTCATGAAAAAAAAAAAAAATGCAGTTTATAGTTCCATCTATGCACTAAGTGAAGCACGCCATAAGCTGGTCATAAAAGTAATTTTCTTTGGTTTTCCAAAGTAAAAGAAACACTGCATTTTATATGTTCACTCTTCCCAAAAACCATTGGATGTCTGAGTGTCAAAATTTGAATTTGTAATAAAATCTCGTCACTTTAAGAGCCGAACTCCAACATTGGTATAAAAACCACTGGACAAGCAGAAGCAAACTCATGTGTTTCTTTTGCACTCGATAAATGGATGAAAATAGACCTTCAATAGACGAGGTAGATTCATACTCAATGAGAGGTAACTCTATTCTTTTGTTTTGAGGATTTCTTTGTTGTTTTCAAGCATGGCGCTATCTCCTACTATAAAAAAAAAAAAAGCTTCCCCCACACTCACACCAAGATTTTTTTTTTTTTTTTTTCAGAGCCCAATAGTGAAAACAGAACGATAGAGAATAGTGAATTTTTTGAGCATTTCACAGTAAACGAACAATAGAAAAAGAAAGAAAGCAACAGCGAAAACTAATATGTAAATTCAGATACGAGCTGTGCTGTGTGGACTATTGATTGGTACACTGATGTGTTTCTCCAATATGTACTTTGGATTACAAACTGGCTGGATTTCCATGATGTCACTTCAATCTTCGTTGTTAGGATTTGCTATATTCAAACCTTTTCAACCAATGCTGAGACATAAGTTTGGGGCTATAGAGAATGTTATTTTGCAGACCACGGCAGTTGCTACTGCCACCATGCCACTGGCTGCAGGTAAAAAGAAAGTAAACAATGAAACGCTTGTTTTTGTAACCTTCAACTATCAGGATTTGTGGGTGTGATACCTGCAATGGAACTGATGACATCGAGTGATAACCCAGATGGGCCTGTTGTACTTACAGCAAGTCAATTGATTCTGTGGTCTTTGGCAGTGGCCTTTTTCGGTGTATTTTTCGCTATTCCTCTTAGAAAACAAACGATCATTCGCGAAAAGCTGAAATTCCCTTCGGGTACAGCCACAGCACAGATGATCAGTTTACTCCACGAAAAGCCAGATCCAACCGTTGAAAGCCCGAACCTGAGAAGAAGAGTAGGAGCATCCGCAGCACAGGAGCAGACAAGGTTGCTGGGATCCGATGACTTTGAGAGGGTATGGTCATTGAAGCTACGTGGCATGCTCGTTTCGTTCTCTGTCAGCTCTGTCTATACCGTACTCACCTACTTTTTCCCCTCTATCAACACGCTGCCTATCTTTAACTGGCTCACGTTCAACTTGATCGATTTCCGTGCATGGGAGTGGTATTTTACCCCTAGTTTTAGCTACATTGGACAAGGGATTATCATGGGGCTGCCCACCACACTTTCAATGCTTTTGGGTTGTGTGATCGGTTGGGGCATCTTATCTCCTCTGGCTTATTATACCGGGTGGGCGCCTGGGCCGGTGGATGACTGGAAAACAGGATCCAAAGGTTGGATTCTATGGATTTCGTTAGGCGTCATGATTGCAGAATCATGCGTGTCTCTGCTAGTCGTTTTGGCTAGAACCTTGGTTCAGTCATATCACCAAAGAGCAAGCCAGTACCGCTTGGTAGGAGAACAGGCAGCTGAGGATGCGCCGTCCAACCAACAAGTTTCGGTAGTTGTAACCGTCCTTGGTCTGATCCTTTCGAGTGTGTCGTGTATTTATATTATCGACTGGGTGTTTGGCTCCGATACGATACCAAAAAAAATGACCTTTTTGGCTATATTCATAGCCATGTTTTTGAGTATTCTGGGCGTAAGAGCTTTGGGCGAAACAGATCTGAACCCAGTCAGTGGGATTGGCAAGATCAGTCAAGTCCTTTTCGCTGGTTTCATGCCCGGAAGCATCTTGGCAAATCTTATTGCAGGCGGTATTGCTGAAGCGGGAGCGCAACAAGCAGGTAATAACACTATAAGGCTCTTTGTTCAACACACTGACTTTTTTTTTTTTTTTTGGCTTGAACAGGAGATTTGATGCAGGATTTGAAAACTGGTCACTTATTAGGTGCCTCTCCTAAAGCACAGTTTTATGGGCAAATGATTGGGTCATTGGCTAGTGTATTTATTGCATCAGGGGCATACATGCTTTATCGTGCTGTTTATTCAATCCCTGGCCCTCAATTCCCTGTGCCTACAGCTCAAGTCTGGCTGGATATGTCAAGGCTTGTGAATGGTCATCCCCTTCCAGCCCACGTCACTGAATTTGTTTACGCTTTTGCTTTACTTTTTGCGGTTTTTGTGCTCGTAAAAGAGCTCTACCCAAGCAAAACACGGTTTATCCCACAAGGTATTGCATTTGCCATTGGCATGTATAATCCTCCAAACTTCACTTTGGCCCGAGTGATGGGTGGGCTCATTGTTTACTTTTGGAACAAGGCATGTGAAGAGCCAAACAAAGGGCCAGCTTGGATCGAGCCCTATCGATCGGTTGCAGGCAAGGTTTTTATAGTTATTTTAGCCAGCGGGCTTGTGCTGGGCGAAGGCACGTTTTCTATTGTGACCATGGCTATGAGAGCTTTTGGTGTTCCTCATTTGTAAATAAAATATTTATTGAAGCGCTAATTGAAAAATGTATTGTCAAGTTGTGTGGGCTGCCAAGTGATGGCTGAAAGCGAAAATACACAAAAAAGCAAAGCCAGCAGATCCATCAAACTTTCCCTTTCACCTAAGGTAACGTAAACACCCCATTTGTTAAATACACTATCTGCATAAGTGGATGGATGGATGGATGAATGGATGGATCCTAAAACGTTTCTTTGAATTTTAGCCACTATGGAAGCTGTTCAAACATTCGGTCGCAAGGTAAATTTTTGGAGATCCAATGTGAACATTGGAATTTGAAAGGGAATTGACAGAGAATTTGGATTGGGGAGCAAACACGCGCTTGGCTCATCACAACAGATAGAATGTGATTCGTATTAAAAGCTATTGATTCTCGTCAATTCCTTTTCAATTAAAAAAAAAAAAAAAGAAGGAAATTCAGACTAATGGTCCAATGATAGAAAACCGCCACTGCTGTTGCCCACTGTAAGCGTGGACGCGGTCTCATCCGTATCAACGGTTCTCCTATTGAGCTCCTCGAACCCGAGATCTTGAAGTTCAAGGTTTACGAAGTCATTCTTCTTTTGGGTGAAGAACGTTTCGCTAACGTTGACATCAGAATCCGCACCCACGGTGGTGGACATGTCTCTCAAGTCTATGCTATCCGTCAAGCCCTTGCCAAAGCTATCGTTTCTTTCTACCAAAAGTACGTTGATGAAGCCGCCAAGAAGGAAATCAAGGAAATCCTTGTTCAATATGACCGTACTCTTCTTGTTGCCGATCCCCGTCGTTGTGAACCCAAGAAGTTTGCTGGTCCCGGTGCCCGTGCCCGTTACCAAAAGTCTTATCGTTAAGAGAAAGACTCTGGCTTGCTATTCAAGTTTATTTACAGCTTTCCAACTTCTGTCTTCCTTTTTTTTTTTTTACCTTTTAAAATAAATAGGGTTTAACAAACATAGACATTTTTCAGTGGATAATGCCCCTCTCTTCTTTCAACGCAGCCCATCTGTAAGCTAGAGACTTATCAACCGAATCCGCTAGGCTCCGCTACTATGCTTAGGATTTACTTAAACCATTGCATGAGCCATTCTAGCGCATGTGTCGTGTCTAATCTATACTCTGTCGCATTAAAGTGAGTCTCCTCAAAAATTAAAACGAGCTCTTTTCACCCAAGATTGGACACATTAATCAATCGTGTTCCTGAAACACTTTGTCACACGCTCAGTTCTGGACTATACTCTTGACTTCTGTGTAAATGAGCTGGTCTCTGGAACTGTCTATGGCAGCCTTCTTTTTCTAACTTTTGTTTGACTTATTTCTCTTACTGGGCCCAAGCTATCTAGGAAGCGGGCCGAACTTGAGTTATAGGAGTACAAAAAGGGCTTACCTCCTTGTTAGATTGATTTATGGCAATTGTCTATTCTCACAAGTTTATATCAAATCACGTTGTATGTAGTCATTTTCCACTCCAAGAGCCCTTGGTTATCAGGCGCTAGAAAGGAGAAGGTGAGTACAAGGATAAACCAGAAATGCTATTGAAGCTAAAGCTGGCCTTTCTTTTGTTGACCAAAACATCTTTCGGGTGTATGTTTAGTTCTCTGTATCACTGCCTCTTTTCGAGAAAGCTTCAAGTTTATAGGCGATTCTAACGGGTGTTGAATTGTGTTTTATTCCCCAAATTATTTCTGAATAAGGTGTCCCAAATACACAAAAAAAAAAGCTTTTCTTTAATTCGCTCTGGCGAATAGTGTGACGTCAATAGGGAAGAAAAATTACCTTTTTTAGAATCTCCGCTTAGTGCTTATAATCGTCAGGGAACTGGTTTTTTTTTTCTCTTTTTCCTCTTTTCATTATATTACTTTATATATAACTACATAGAAACAAAACAATATGTCTACTGTACGTAAAAACCGGTCTTATCCACTTTGTGAAAATAAAAAGAAAACATATATTATATATATATATATTTTTTTTTTTCTTTTTTTTTTTTTCCTCATCTCAAGCTTCATGTCTTAGGAACGTGAAAACAATGTTTATATGGCCAAGCTCGCTGAACAAGCCGAGCGATACGACGGTAAGCAGACACGGATCAACGCCTGGTTGGTTCCAACAAATCACATAAATCTCACTCAGTTTTGACACGCTAGAAATGGTCGTTTTCACCAAGGATGTTGCAAAGGTAAATTAAAAGGAGTGGTGGGGGGAGAACAACGTGATTTTTGATGGCCCGATTCTTATTTATTTATTTCATTTCCAGATGGGTGTTGAGTTAACTGTTGAGGAACGTAACTTGTTGTCTGTTGCCTATAAAAACGTAATCGGTGCCCGCCGTGCTTCTTGGAGAATTGTTTCTTCTATTGAACAAAAGGAAGAGAGCAAAGGCAACTCTACTCAAGTTGAAAAGATCAAGGCTTACCGCCAAAAGATTGAAACTGAACTCCAAGATGTCTGCAAAGACATCTTGGCTGTTTTGAACGACAACTTGATCCCCAACGCCCAAGGTGGTGAATCTAAAGTATTCTACTACAAGATGTAAGTATCTTCCTTTTTAAAAAGAAAAAAAAACTTGGGAATATCACGAAACTAAACACTATAAAAAGGATGGGCGACTATCACCGTTACCTCGCTGAGTTCCTCACAAGCGAACATCGCAAGACATCTGCTACTCAAGCCCACGATGCTTACAAGACTGCCACTGAGGTTGCACAGACTGAACTTGCTCCCACCCACCCTATTCGCTTGGGTCTTGCCTTGAACTTCTCCGTTTTCTACTATGAAATTCTTAACTCCCCCGATCGCGCCTGTCATCTTGCCAAACAAGCTTTCGATGATGCCATCGCTGAGTTGGATACTCTCTCTGAAGAATCTTACAAGGACTCTACTCTCATCATGCAATTGCTGAGAGATAACCTTACCTTATGGACCTCTGATTTGCAAGAAGGTACTAGTAAAAACAATCATCGTTATGAATGATCGACTCATGTAAATTATTTGAATGATAGAAACTGATAAAGCAGATGAGAACAAGGCCGAAGCTACTGAAGAAGCAAAATAAATAAGCCTTACTGATTTACTCTCCCTCAACCCTTACCCTCACACTCTTCACACTCAAATACACATATACATATATACAGCCATAAACAGCTCCTTTTTATTCCAAAATAAACTTCTTAAAAAAAGGAAAGCCAGAAACTAGTTTTGAAGTGAAGATTTTGAATCATGGCTGTATTCTAAAAGACTTTTCTAAACACCTCCTAAAAAAAAAAGATGTGTTCCAAAATGAGGTGGAGCGGCTTCCAATCATCAACTTGTCCAAAGTTTGTACTCCTAAAAAAAATAGAGTTGAAATTAATCATGAATAGGTACATCGTTTCCAAAATCAAGGTCACTTTTTTACAGTACAAAGAGTGTTGATTCCGCAAACACTGTCCATCTAAATACATTCCCTATGTATTTTTTGTATTCTGCTTGAAAGTTTTTGTACTGCGTTTCTGAGAAAAAAAAAGAGTCCATGTTAACGGCTTACTCTATCCTTGTTTTATGTCACACGCTTGGGATAGTGGACTAGAAACTTATTTCAAACTTTGTGATTTGTTTTGAATGTAGACATGATCAAAGCCTTTGTAACAAGAAATAGCACGTATCTCTTGTATAATTTCTGTTATTGTCGAGTCTTGATCACCCTCGATCGTAGTTCGTGTGATGGAAGGAATGATAAAAGAGGATACAAAAAAACAAATACAACAAACGCTATATTTTATTAAGTTGTTTTCTTGTTGTGATTGATATAACCAATGCCCATGCAAGTGAGTAGAGTTGTGTTGTTTGAGGGATCCTGTTTTATCTTGAAAGATGCACCGAAAAATGATTTAATATCCTCTAAATATTGTGTACTACGACCGTGTTAACGCATATCCTACTGTTAATGTTCCTTACGTGAAAGCAGAAAGTGGCCCGGTTCTAATTTTACTGACATCTTCAGGGGCTAAGATCATGAACAATAGATTTAACCATTGACTTGTGGAATCTACACATCCTCCTTTGCGGATTTCGTTCAGTAATAGTTTGGCTGCAATAACACCAACATCCTCTGGTGTTTCTCCCGGCTCAGCAGCCTTTTCTGCTGAAAGCAATACATCTGTGTTTGATTCGGCTACTAGTGATAGAGCAAAACCTGGCGACCTATGTTTACATCAGTATCCAATGGCATATGTGCACTGCAATAGCATATACTCACTTTCCGCTTTCTGCTCCTTTATATACATCTGTATAGATATAAATATCAGGAATATATCTATTTAACAGGGATCGTGCTGATTCCACTAGACGATTGGCTGTTTGGGGAGAAACACGTGTGCAGTATGCAATACCACGCACTCTTTTAATACGACCTTCGTCTACAAATTGTATCGGCTTCACTTGGCGAACAGGCACACAGGTAAAAACAATTTCTCCACCACCTAAAGGAGGAGCGCCTCTTTTTGTAATCTAGATTTTTTTTTTTATGTGCATTTTCAATAAATTGTAAGTAGGCCTTCTTGATCTACTTTCGTCTCTATTCCTACCTTTAACTCCAAGTTCTGCTCCACTCCATATCGCTTTAGCTGTGGTAACAAAACAGTACGAATATAATCGACCTGGAATGGGTGCAAATGAACAAAAGAGTTAGTAACGGTGATGTTTTGATTCAATCTAAGCAACCATACCGAAGGATCAACATGATCGGTCGTAATTCCTTCCAAAGTTAAAACAAAAGGTTTTTTCGAAAATGGCGCAAGTGCAACCATTGGCTCTAAGTAGTAACTAATGCTTCTTTCGGTACCACAGTCATGTTGAATACGTCCACCTTCTACAGCACCGGGTCTATATAAAACAGATGTACCTGAAAGTATAAGATTGTTGGTGTAAGTGTACCGTTTTCTGTTTTTTTTTTTTTAAAAAAAAAAAGATGTATCTTCAAACCTGTGTAGCTGATCTCTATGACTGACCCATTGGTTACCTTCTCTATTAAGTTGAGGAATTTCACTTCGAAATCTATATGGACACTGCTATCAGTCATCTACAGCTCAGGTGTTTCAGCAAACCTCTTAAACCGGGATTCTCGTCTTCGGATCTAATTTTTTCAATGCGGACTGCCCTTCCGCTCAGAGTGGCCAACACAAGTCGTTGTCTAAGATGGACATGGCCTTCGAACTTCAAAAGATTACTCATTTTTTAATTTGTGTCAAAAAAAAAGATACACTATACTTTACTTCCCTGTTAAGGACTGTTTCCTAGTGGCTTGGGACGATCAATGCATACATATCCACCAATGAAAATTGGCAGCCTTACAAAATAATTGGACATTTTTATAAGCATCAAGCAGATAAAAGTATTGAAAAACGATTCAATCGAACAAATGCTTTAAATGGTATAATCTTAGACTTGGTTTGTTACTTTGATCTGTCCTTGTAACATAGTCTGGCAAAAAAGATTTGATTATTCACCGAACTACACCAAAAATTTTAAACAAAGGGAACTAATGGACATTTTTTCATCAAAGCTCTATCTAAACTGTCATTTCTCGAGAGCTTTTTGGCTGAAAAGCATTTCTCCATCTCAACTTTCAAACTGTTTTTTTTTTTTTTTGTAAATATCTCAAAAAAACGTCTATTACTAGGTGACGGATAGTAGCAACAAAATACTATTTTGAAAGTCTCTGTGCTGATATACTAACAAACACTTTGTTTTTGATTACAATTTTCCATTCTTTATTGTTACAGCAGTTTGAAAAAGAAAGGTCTTTTTTGTACATATTCAAATGTAAAAATTAATTTGTTTTAGATATGAAACGATATCTGTAAGAGCCTTTTATAGGAGTAAACTACACACTCTTATAGCTTCTGAAAGTAAAAGCAAGAAGTCATCGAACGAGAATACAAACGGTATTAAACCTGCTATGTCTTGAAAGCAAACTCAAGACATTTAGAATTAAGACAGCTCTATGAATAAACTCGCTAGTCACTTATAGGGCTAAGAAGAAAAAACATTATATAGACTAAAGAAAACTATACGATGCTAAGTTATATAATAACAATAATAAAGGTACGTTTATATATAGACAGGAATATATAAAAACATTACGTTTGTTTTTGCATGAGTTTAATGTTGTTGTTCTTGCTCTACAAACTCAAGCGCACTTTCTTTGGCAATTGCATGGATACGAGAAACCTTGCCCTGGAAAGCCACACCATAGAATTTGTCGGCATTTGTTAGTAATTCGGGTCTAAAAGTAGTTGTGATAAATTGTGCTTTATCGCTTAAACTATGAATCATATCTTTTTTTTTAAAAAAAAAAAAGGAAAATTAGGTTAAGTTACACAAAAATCTATATAGCATCTTACCTGCTACTGCTGTTCTGTATTGTGCGTCCAAATTGGCATCAATTTCATCAAACAAATAGAATGGAGCAGGATCGCATTTTTGAATTGCAAAAATCAATGCTAGTGCGACAAGGGACTTCTGGCCGCCAGATAGCTGTTGCATAATTAACCCTTCATCCGACTTGCTGTTAAAAGATACCTAACATAGTCGAGTTTTTGTGTTATAATTTTACAGTTGAGATTCAAAATAGCCTACATTGATTGAGACGCCACTGAATCTGTCTACAGCACTATTACCGTCCATATCGACATCTTGTTGTAACTGAAATCAAAAGTTAATTGTGTTGTACGTTAAAAATAAGACTCTTACATCAGCTTTAATGATAAGTTTACCACGCCCAGAAGGAACAAGCGATTCAAAGATTTGTGAAAAGTTGGCTGCAACATCGTCAAAAGTACGTTGGATAGCCTGGTTTTTACGTCGGTCCAAGGATTCAATCAGCTCGCTTATCGATTCTCCAGATTTGTCCAGCTCTTCTTTACGTAAATTGAGCTGATCTCTCTGTTTTGTAAACCTTCCGTACTGTTCAAAAGCCTTCTTATTAACGTGGTTATATTTTTTCAATTTTTCGTTAATTTTGTGCAAGCGTTTCAGTAGTTTCTCAATACGATAATTGTTGTATTTTTGGAAAGCTTCGTCTGGCAACACTCCAAGATCGCGGATGTTGGAGTTACATTCCTCTTTCTTTTGTGTCAACAAAGATCTCTTCAAAAAGTTTCTTTCAAGATCTTTTTCGATATCGCTCATATAGCGCTTATACTTCATGAGGTCATCCTAGAAAAAAAAAAAGGTTATATTTTAAAAGAACTATTACATAAGCAACATACATTAGTAACCTCAATAGCTTCTGTAATTTTCATGTCTTCTTCCAAAAGTTGATCGACTTCAGTATCCAGATCTAAATAATTTCTTTTTAGCATACAATTGCGTCTATTGTATACTTTTTTTTTTTTTTTTTTTACCTTCAATGCGCTTAGTTAATTTGACAAGTCTCCTTGTAACTGTTCTTAGCTCATTGTTTCTTCTGTTCAAGTCGTCTGAGCTGCCTCTAATTACTACTCGTTCCTTTTTACTGAGCAGATCTTTTTTGCGAAGAACTTCACTATTCAAAGCTTCTTTTAAGGCTTCGATATGGTTCTCAAGCTACCCTTTCAATATTAAAATCAATCTATATTTTCTTCATAAATATACGTTACCTCTGCTCGTCGTTTAGCAGTTTCTGTCAGCTTCTTACGAATGTCTTCAATTTTAACTGTATTTCCGTCCAAGATGTTTTTTTCATCCGAAGACAAGAGGCTCGTTAAGCCGGTTGAAAGTTCATTCTGATAACTAACAAGCTGTTTCTCCAAAAGCTGACCGTGTGTTTGTATACTTTCAATGTTTCTTGCCTACAGACGATATAAATTTTTTGCTTCTGCCCTTTTTTTATATCTCGATAGCCAGTTCGTTTAAAATACCTTGGTGGCAATCTTAATCTTAAGTAATTCTTCATCTTTTCTTAATCGGTTTTCCAGTGTTTGGGATTGATCGGAAAACTCAGTTTTTTTCTTTCTTAGCTCCAAAGAATGTAAGTCGCTAATGATTCTAGTGACCTTTTGATCAGCTTGAACAATTTCCTCTTTGATTCTTTCAAGCTGGACCTTTTCAGTCTCACTTTGTGTCTGTAATTCTTTTAAGCGTTTGGTTGCATCTAAACGAGATCGTCTACTATCAACGTAACCACCAGTCAGAGCACCACGGTTGTCTACACGACTGCCGTCTAAAGTGACTGCAATAAGACGATGTGATTTAACATAACTAGTGGCTACTTCAAGATTAGGGCAAACAATGGTATTTGCAAATATTTGCTCAAAAGCACGCTTGAAACGGGAGTCAAAGTTGAGTTTGGTAATGATCGGAATAGCATCAGAGCTGTTTGGGTAGGTTACGGCTTTAGATTTTACACGATTCAATGGAATAAACGTAACTCGGCCTGCCTTTTCCTTGCTCATCAATTCCAAAAGCTTGGAAGCAGTTTGATCTGTATCCACTATGACATTGAACAAACTATGTATTTATAGATGGCATAAGAAAGACAATTGATTATTAAAAGTTTTAACTGAAAATACCTTGCACCAGCAGTGGCATCAAGAGCGGTAGTGAATCGTGGGTCGCACTCAAACAGGTCAAAAACTGGGCCGTATACACCTGAAATGTTGTGTTCACGAACAATACGTGTAACGGCAGAGAGACCGATACTTGTGTTCTAAATATACATGTACATATAATTAGCCTATGTATAAATAAAACGGAACTCACTCTATCAATGGTGCTTGACAAAATTCTTTCAGCTTTCCTGATTTCATCGCTGAAGTTGCGGATAATTGTATCAAGTTTTGCTTCTTCACGCCAAAGACTTTTTCGCTGCTCAGTAGCATCGTCTCTTTCTGTTTTAAGTTTAAACTCTTCATTTTCTATTTCCTGACGTAGCTTATATCGTGCTGAATTCTTCTCCTTTAGTTCTTCAATGGTCTTTGTTTTGTAAAGCAAGTTCTCCTCTCCAAGCTTTTTCTCTTCGATCAAACTGTTTAGTTGTCCTTGTCTTATGGTTAAATTTTCAGTTATATCGGCAATCTGGGTGTTGAGCCAGTTATCTCTTTCTTGTTTGCTACTGAACTTCGTTAATCGAGCTTGCTTTAAACGGAGATGTTCTTGTTCTGCTTCAAGAGTTCTCAGCCTATAAAGCGTAAGTTAAATCAGTCCAGTATTGAGGTTATCGTACTCTTGTTTCAGCTGCCTGGCTGTATCATTTAGTTCAGTATACTGAGGTGTCATCGTATTCACTTCAGATTGTTTTTGAGAAATAGCGTCTTCCACTTCTCCAAGCTTAGTGGCAATATTAGCCTTGTACTCCTCATCTGATATCTGTGAATCTTGCAATTCACTAATTAACAATTCAAGACGGGCTCTCACTTTCATCAGCTCATTACGCTCGTCCAATAAACCCTTTTTTTCTTGATCGTGAAGCTGTACTGTCTGCTTAGCATCGCGTAGCCTATCCTGCTCCTCTTTCAATTTTGATTCTAATTTATAATGGTGTTCTTCAATCTGTTCGTTTTTACGAGTCACCCTTCGTCTATCTTCTTCAAGTTCTTCCAATTTATGACTTGCGCTGGACTGTTCGCGCGCATAGATAGTGTATTCGATGGATCGTCTGTCATTATCCAATTCTTGATATTCAGAGAGCTCCACTTTTTCAGCCTCAAGTTCGTTTAATCTTTCTTCAATGTATTTCAAAACCTCTTCGATTTTTGAGCGCTTGGCATCTTCGAGCTAATTAGCAAACATAAACGAATATATTTCTATTCTTTACTTGTTTCCTGAACCAATTTGCTACTTTCTTCTCGCTTCTCTTCATAAACGCGTGTACCAGCAACTTCTTTTAACAACTTCAATCGATCTTCGTCTTTTGCTGTAGTCAAAGAGGTAACCTATGGGAACAATGTAAACGATATTTCTTTGGTTTAATTGATTTTTGCTTACTCTTCCTTGAGGAACAATATAATATGGGTTAGATCGAGAAAATCCCGCACTTTCTAACAAGTTGCGTACATCTGCCTTGCTATATATTTAAGTATGTATTTCTTTTCAGTATACAAAGGCTCAGGTAAAAGTATATGATATTTCTTACGTCACGCTCTTTCTATCAAGTGAATATTCGTCAAGTGTCAGACCAATACTTCGACGTAAAATGACTTCGTTTTTTCCAGTCTAAATAGATAATATACATGTAAATCTCTCTGGTCGAAAACCGTTATTATTGGCTTTTACTGGAAATCGGTTGTCCGAATTGTTAAATATAATCTCGACAAAAGCGGAAATAGTTGCAGTACCAACACCTTCCTATAGCAAATATTACCATCTACTCTTCAGTCAATACTGTCTATCTTTTTTTTTTACGTGAAGTAAAGCTTGTCTTTCTTCTTTGCTTAAGTTTTGATAGGCATCACCTAACACAAAGCGAATGGCTACGGAGAGTATTAAAGCATTGCTTTCAAATGTTTAATTATGTTGCAAAAAAAAAAAAGAAAGACTAAAGGTGTACCTGAGAAGAAGTTACTTTTTCCCGAGCCGTTTCGACCAACTGAAACAAAATGTTAGTCTTCTCTTATACGAAGTAATGACTTTTTTTGTTGAATTTGTACCAATAACGTTGTGTTTAGAACTGAAAGGTTCGATGGTGTTCTGGTCTTTGTACGATTTGAACCCTTGAATGACGATCTAAGCCGAGCTTTTAGCATCTTGTTTGGTGTTGGTTTGTTTTATATTGTTTACCTGCTTGATGTACATTAAGCAAGTGTTTTTTTGAAAAGAAAGAAAAAAGGCACACGCGATACAAACGCGATTTTTTTTTTTTCGAAAATCAAAATTTGAACGCCGAAGAATAGAGAGAGACGAGAGGGGCTCGGCTGCTCATCTGAATTACCCTGAACAGAAGCCCTAAGTTCAGACTTTAGAAGTTTTTTGTAAAGCCTGACAGTTTTTATACAGTATCGTTGTATCTATAGACAAAAGGTGCCTTATACGATTATATTCTATATAGTACAAAGGAATAAGATATTTACAAGAATACATCTAAAGCTAAGAAATAGTTGACGTTTTTGACAGATGATAATTAATAGATAAAGTAAACCAAGTATTTGACATAAAAATCAATATAAAGTCTAGCTTGTGCATAAATTGCAGATAAACTGTGTTTCAGCCTCCCATAGTCGGATGTTAAAAATATACTAGTAAAATTGTTTTGGCTCTGAGTATTTCTTTCTACATTGATGACTGTCAACAACTCATTTCCTCTTGGATATTTTTACATTGTCTCCAGACTTAACGATTTAGTCCTTGACATTCGGGAGTCAGAGCATGCAGCGGTACCGAATTGCCTCATTGTCTTTTTATTGCATTTGGTTAACTCTTTAATGTTTCTCAGATTGGCTCAAAAATTGTGATGAACACTAGAAAGCCTTTGTCTCCAGAAAGAGATAGTCAACTTTGGATTCACCAAGACGGCTTCCTTACCAACAAACAAAGCGGTCTTGTACTGGATATTAATAGAGCAGACGGTGTTGTTGGTAAGTTTTTTAAAAACGTGTGACAGCGAAGTGTATTAACATGATCAAGCATTTTTTACTAGAGAAAGTAAGCTCTACCTGGATAAGATGAAAGATCAAGAATCTGTAAGTCAAACAAAAAGCTGTCCGATAATAACTCTTGTTTAAAAAGGCAAACGATCAACGTTTTGGATTCGAAATAGATACCGGCTATATCTTTGTTCTTTCCGATCCTCACATAGTAATTGATATTAGACATGAAGATATAAACGAGGATGCACGGGTTATGGTGTACCATAAAAAGCCTATCGAGGAAGCTGTTAATCAGCTTTGGTTGGTTGAGCCTGCCGATCCTCCAAGTCCTGTAGACTCTGATGATGAAAGTGAGGATGAAGGTAAACGTGCTCGCTTAAAGGCATGGTTTGGAAACTGGAAAGGATGGGGACACAAACGCCATCAAGTATTAGCACAATCTGATTTGGAGGAAGCCAATAAAAAAGTGTACAAAGAGAAAAAGGCTAACGCGAGGTAAATACATGAAGTGTTGCTTATGAGCTAGCATTTTTTTTTACACCTTTTAATAGCCTGGAGCTTATTGCTGCAGCAGTTGCCTATGAAGCTGTGAATATGTGGGAGAAAAAGCACAGAGAAGAAGGGGCTGAGATTCATCACTCCACTGCCAAAAAGATTATCGCAGGGATTGCGGCCGCTGAGGTAAGACAGAAAGAAATACGCCACAATACATGTCAAATATGTATGTACTAATGTGTACTATTAGCTTGTAAAGTTATTGCAGGAAAGAGGCTCTGAAGAGATAAAGGACAATCATCATAAGAAAGACATGATGACCAACATGACAGTAAATGCTGCCACTAATCTTTTTGAGTCTAAACACGTATTTTGAGAGCAACGTGTAGAGCTATACCTAAAACAATCATTGTTACCCTTTGAAATAAATTTAGCTTACTTGACCCCACTGTCGAAGCGCAATCTTAATGCAAAATCACCGACTTGTCGAATCATGTAAAAATGCCTATGAACGTGGGTACTTGGTGCGATGTTACACTGAAAATGTACGCACTTTTGACAGCAACCAAAATCTTTATTTTTTCTTTTGCATCGAAAAACGGATTTTGAGCAAAATTTGAAACTATTTTTTATGAAAAACTAAAAGCAAAGAAAAAAAAGGCATCACGTATAAATAACGTATCTTGGTTTAAAATCAGCTTAAAAGCAAGTTTCCCCGATTGATTAAATCTCAGAAATGTTCTCAAATATCTCTTGCCAAAGAACATTTTCTCTTCTTTTCGCTGCATTTTGAATGAAGTTCGGTTCCCAGCTTAAAGACGCCATATATCCTGAGTGGACGCCGTATTATGTAGATTATGACGGACTAAAGAAAAAACTAAGAAAGGCTGAAAAAGACAGACCTTTCACAGAAAAAGATGAAACTGAATTTGTTGAGTTGCTTGACAGCAACCTTGAGAAAGTAAGTCTCATAGTTTTGAAGAAAAAGCGCTTTTACTTATAAAAACGGCAAAAAAAAAAAAAAAAAAAAACTAGGTTTTTGCATTTCACCAAGAGAAAATAGAAGAAATAAGGAAAAGAATTGACGAGTGGGACGAGGAAATCACCACACAAATACCAAGCGAGGATAATGTCAACGAAATGGCAAACATTCAAGAGAATATCAACTGGATTGCTGACGACATTAATCGCTTAGCTCGATTTTCTCGCTTAAACTACACAGGTTTTTTGAAGATTGTCAAGAAACATGACCGTCATACAGAGTATGTACTTCGACCTATGTTTATGGTCCGTTTGAACCAATGCCCTTTTTGGAATGAAGACAACGATACTCTTTTAATCAAGCTATCTGAACTTTTCTTTAAAGTAAGACAAGGAGGCATGACTATGTCCTTCAAGCCTGTCAACAACTATATGTCTGCTATGGACCAAAATCAAGAAACTTCCCGTCGGTTGATTGTAAAACGATTTTTTGTCCAAACAGAGAATGTGTTAGAACTCAAAACTTACGTCCTTCGTCACTTGCCAGTCTTGGTTTACCGCGACAATTCCAAAAAACAGGACAATATCGACCCTCCCATTTCTTCAGTCTATTTTGACGACGTAGAATTAGATTCTTACAACTCCCGTGTTGAAGGTGCTGAAGGGTCACAAGTGATTCGCCTTCGCTGGTATGGCAGCGCTAAAGGGAATAGCTCGATTTCATTTGAGCGCAGAACATTGGTCGAAGAAAACCGCGGAGAATTGAATGATCGTTTTACAATCAAAGATAAATACATCGCTGGTTTCCTAAAAGGAGACACTACTTTTATTGATAAGTATGTGCGCAAAATGAAGAATAGTGGAAGATCTGCGGAAGATATTGAAAAGCACGAGAAGCTTGTTAGAGAGGTCCAGCAAGCCGTCATGAAAAGAAAGATGGAGCCTGGTAAAATACATCTCTAAGCTTTTGCACGACGAAACTTGTACACTAATTTAAACTTATGTCATCATAGTTTTGCGTACATATTACCGCAGAACCGCCTTCCAAATCCCAGGAGATAGAAGTGTTAGAATGGCACTTGATACTGACTTATGCTTTATTAAAGAAGACTCACAGTTGTTTTCTGACGATCCTACTATCCGTCGCCCAGGCGGAGCTTGGCGTAGGCCAGATGTCGATATCAACTTTCCTTTTGACAATTTAAAAAATGAAAGTGACATCAACAGATACCCTTTTGCTACTTTCGAAATTAAGCTTGAGCTAGGCGCCAATGAAAAAGAACCTGAGTGGATTATGGATTTAGAAGAGAGTGGTATTCTTGAAGAAGCACACGACTTTTCTAAATTTGTTCATGGCGTGGCCGTCATGTTTGATACCCGTGTACCTTTATTGCCTTATTGGTTAGCTCAAATAGACAACAATATGGAGAAAATTCCAGAGGCTTCATCTGACAAAGGCAAGGGCAAAGCCTCCCATGAAGTTGAAACAATAGACGACTCTTCCACTGCAGCAAACGAAAGATCGTCTCTTTTAAGCAGCAGTCGAAACACACAAGCTCCTTCTTATATGGGAATCAATAGTCCCCCTCTAGCTGAAGAAAGCAGACAAAAAGAAGACGAAGGCTTTGCTTCAAAAACAGTTGACAGCATTGCGCACAACTTCAACAGATTCATGTCTCGATTCAATCCCCCTCAGACTAAACAGCAGCGACAAGATCAACCCCCTGTTATCTTACCACCTGGTGTAAAAATCCCTCAAAAGCCTGTTACACCACTTCGCGTGGAACCCAAAGTCTTCTTTGCCAATGAGCGTACTTACTTTTCATGGATGTCATTTGGTGCTCTTCTTTCTACGTTCTCTTTAGCATTATTCAATGCAGGTGACGCTGTAGGAAAATTGAGTGGTATTCTCTATACACTGATATCTATCTCCACTCTGATGTACGGTATGGGCTTATATTATCGTCGTCGTGATTTGATCCGAAATCGTTCTGCTGGTCCTTACGACGAAATTATGGGACCCACTATTATTTGCTTTGCTCTTATGTTTGCCGTTGGCTTAAATGCATATCTCAAATTTACTGTCAAGTCGCCAACTTTACTCTACTTTTAAATCTCTTTCCTTGTCTTCTGTCTTGGCTGCTTATTTTTTTTTTAATTTTATATACATATGATTAAACAAAACAAACAAATAAAATGTAAAATCGTATTTATTCTTTGACTGTGACCACGGTAACGAGCTGAGGTAGAGTGGGTTGGTGAATGAAGGCTTCTGAATCTTCTTTTTGGTCCGTATGAACAGTAAGTTTCCAACGATTAATATCATAAACGCCAGGCATTTGAAGTAAAGCAGATACATTGATTTCTTTCTTTTCATTCGGACCTAGTGACCCTGTGAACACGGTAGAGCCATTCCAATGGAAAGGGTATACGTTTAAATAAGCTTTGTTGTTGGTATTTTTTTGATCTGTTTTTGACCAAGGCAACAATTCCAACCTGTAATTACTAGTTCTATTCCAAGAGCAATTCATCAAGGATAAACTGATAGGCACTTTCATAAGTCTATAATAGATGTGAGTCAAAACCGTCATTTTTTTATGTTTTCTTTTTTGTACCCTTCTTTTTCAAAGTCATGATCTCTTTTATCTGGAGCTGATACTAATATCTTGACTGGGCTTTCATCCTTTATAGCCCTGTTGCGTGTCAAGCTATTGATGAGCGCTAATCTTTCTTTTGCAGTTGCTTCAAACATGGCACGACTTTTTTGGTTTACCAGTTCAGAGCTGTTGCCTTGAAAAGGGTTTTGCTGTATACCAAGGTTAACCCCAATTATGTAATGATGGCCTCGTCGATTGATTTCAGGTATATTCCAGTAGATAGTCAGATCAACATCTCCGGAATTGAAGAGGGTAAACAAATTACTGTGTTTACTTTTTGAGATACTGGGAAACTGTGTCTCTAAATAGCTTTGCCGCCATTGCATTCTAGAATTAAGCGAGAATTGGTTGAATGGCAACGATTCGGATGGAATATCCTTTCCTGTCTATTACAAAAATTAGCTTTTTTTTCCCCTCAAAAACTATGATCAACTCACGAAAGAAATTCTGGTCAAATTGAGATTAATCTGGGGGACAGGCTCCTTTTCTTTTGCATCGGAATGACCGCTGACCAATGTTCCAAGAGCACGGGATGTCCATGCTTCAGGAGAGTTCAATCCAATATCGATAGGCAGTCTGCGTATCTTGTAGTAGGCAAATGTAGTTTGTCTGGCAGGGATAGTCGTTTTGCTTTGGATATCCTCAGCATCTTGTAAATTAACACTAAGAGGAGAAATAGTCCAAACAGGACTTGAAGCAGCCAATTGAACAAGGTTGAATTGACCCACGGTCTGAAGATTTTCAATTTCAATCCCCAGGATATACTCGTTTATGGCAGTGGTGCTAGGCCTTGTGAATGCATTAATTTTGAGCGATGTAATAACTTGTACTTGAACAGAGTAACGAAGTGTGCGATGAGCAATCATAGCATTATCCTTATCAGACTGATAAGAGAAAAGAAGCTTAAATGTATGTTTGCCAATGCGATCACAGCGTATCCAAAGTGGGACTAAAGTGGTTTCTCCAGGCTTAACAACCCCCTGACCCCCATTTTCAGGCAAAGGAATAGAAATAACACTTGAGTCAAATAAGCAGTTGTCTGTCCGTACTATGTCAGTAGCATCAGATCCTTCGGCTGAGTAAATGTTTTTGTCCATGTCTTCGGGGCTGCCCACGCATATGAAGCTAGGGTGACTTGTTTTTAAGCGAAGGGCAGTCAACCCTTTATTACCCTTATTATTAATTTCAAGTACTGTTTGTACCACTTCCCCAGACATGAGGGTCTCAGGCAAATGGTGAAAGGTAATATCAAGTAAAGGCATAGGCGAGGTAACAAGTATATCCAGCGAACGGTCAACAGCATAAACCACAGACATTTGTTCCTCTTTTGTTTTGTTGAGTCGTTTTCCTTTTTTCAAAAAAGGCTTAAAAGTATGAACCAACTCGTTTAAAGTATAGTGGAGACCTGTAATCAATATGCTACCCTCATACCCTGGGATAATAGACAAACTGACCTAAACAGAAGTAAATTTAACAACAGAACTAGATAAAATTCAGTAGGCACTAATTACTGTTTTTTTTTCCAAGGGCTCCAAAACTATAGCTTTCATTTTTTGCAGCTTGAAGTGCTCGAATTCATACAAGTCGGAATCGTCCAATTGTTTTCCCTCAGGCATAGTTTCTTCAATGCTCTCGTCAGACTTTTGAGGTTCAGATGAATTTTTGTATTGGCAACCTAACATTAGATCGCTCAAAGAAATAGAAATCTGTAGTGGATTGTATAGTTCAATGTTGATAGTTGCAGACTCTAAATTACAATTCCTTTAGTCAATCTAAAGAGAACAGCATCAGTTGCTACCTTCAACTGCACAAACAACCCTTTCATCGTCTTGCTGTTGAACAGCCATCGCCCTTTTGGAGCTGGAAATATAGCCATTAGTAATGCTTTCTTCTAGCAGTTCACTTTCCATGACATTCCATTCTTCTCGGTGTGCGGTATTTGATTGAGCATTAGATAAGGTTATCTGAACCTCACGATCATTGATTACAGGTAGTCCCAAATTAGGAAAGTTTTCTTTAAGAGGGTCAAAACCAGATTGAGTAGCGTATTGCTATCGTTTTTTAACAGAAAAAAGCTGAGTACGCGATGTAGTTTTGTAAAATAAGTACCTTGTAAATGAAAAGAAATTCGCGTATATGAGCAACTTGTTGCTGTGCAGTTTGTTTAGAGTCTTTAAGCACGTTTGAAAAGTAAGTAACTGAGTCTTCCAGCCTTGCTAAATGAAACGCTTGTCGACCTAAAGCAAATTGAACATGGTTTTTAGCAATAGTCCAAGATGTTGAGTCGAGAACAGAAATCGCCATTTCATAGCAGCGAAACGCATGTAATCTCTGATATTTATTTAGTACGGAACTCCTTTTTGTCATAAAATTGTATTACCTGTGATGCCTTGCCATATCGTTGACCAGCCATAACTAGATGAAATCCGTACTTTCTTACCATGGGCTTACTGGCTTTCAGAAAGCAAAGGGCCGCTTGTTCCAAAAACAAAGCAGACCTCAAATCGGAATCCTCGCCAGTCATTCGGACCAACGCTGTTGGGATATCTTTCCACATCTGACGATCTTTCAGTAGCTCGTAGTAGATTACGGTGGCTCGCGTAGCATGAAAAATGGAGCGACAGCGACTCAGATACTGTTGTACAGCAAGTTCAAAGTGACGGTCAACATCTGTCTTGCTAGTCAAAGGCTGTTCCATCATAAGCAAACAGACCCCCATCATCTCCTGTGTTCCTGCGTGGTATTTATATGCTTTCTCTGTAGCATAATCCCGTCGAACCGTATCGTAGATAGTATAGGCAAATTTATAATTTCTTAGCATAAAAGCAAAATCGGCCAGTTTTCGCATCTGAGCCTCAGGCGCAGCGAAAGGATAAACCGTGATCGAACTCAAGCCATATGGTACATTGGGTCCACTTGCAGAAATTGTCTGTACAGACTGAGGTGATGAGCGTACTGAAGTACCAAACAATCGACGACTTGCTCCGAAAAGACGACCTGTTAGCCCACGACGAGCTGAGGCGACTTGTTCATTCCACTGTTGAATATTCCTCTCCATAAATGGAATCATGCTTTGTACAACAAACTCTCTTGTCATTGTTCTTAATCGATCTATATCCTCAGATTTCATATAGCATCCATACTGAATAGCCACTTTCTGGGACTCTTCAGTTACACCTACATTGCCGTTTTCTGGTGAGTTCAGTGGAAATGTAGGTATCGAGCTTCCATGAAGAACAGGCGTCGGAAGACTACTAAGGTTGGATGATACAGAACTGGACCGGGTATGTCCACCAGAGGGCGAGCTCAGAGAAGAAATGTTGGGCTCTGCACTAGCTGTTCCGAAAGACATGAGCTCAGATTCGATACAATAGGATTCTTTTAAGCTCGTTTCCCAAATTTTGCGGATATCTTCTTCCACTGTATTTTCTATATCGTTTTCACCTGCAGCGTTTCTAGGCTTTGAGTTAATTGTCAACAAGTGGCAATGTAGACCAAACGTATGCTTTAACTTTTCAAAGAAGGAAGTGGAGCTAATTGTAGATAATCCGATCAATATCAGCATATAAAAACAGGCCTGGTAATACTTTACTGCTCAATTGTAGTAAGGTTGGGATCGTGCAAAACAACATAATATCTCAGGACGTTTGTATCGACATAGGGTTTGTCCAAAGCGAAAGGAGGAACACTTGGATTGCAGAGCTGCATAACTGTATTGACTGGGTCTGTATTCAGTGATGAAATAACAATCATGGTCGCTACTGGGTGATCGAATGTTTCGTATTCCGTTATTCCTCGAAGAGAAAGTACAGTATCTTTGAAGTGCGTATACCAAGGTGTTAATTCGTCCAAAGATACTAACAAAAGAAGTTAGAACCAATCAGCATTTCATTTGTAGGGCTGGTTTGTTTATTACCATTCAAGTACGACTCAGTAACGTCAACTTTACTTTTAATGTACGCTTCGGCGTGGCTATCATGATTCGTTTTTACTTGTTCTTGAACAAGCCTCATTACTGCTTGATGATTAGGTTCCTCTAATTTATTTATTGATTTAAAACGTACATTAAAGTTGTCAATGGTCGTTGGCACACCTTGCCAATCGCGTGGGGTGACTATCCAATGTCAATAAGGTGCATAATGCAAAGTTTACAATTTCTTCGTATACCTTTTTCAATATTATCACCAAAAGGTTGAATAAGGTCAGCAAAAGAAGAAATGTTGTTTAAGCGACATAATTCTTCAGCATCTTCACTGGCTGTTACAGCTACTAGTGGTGCAAATGTCTTTGCAAGCATGGCCCGAGTGTTTATAGTGGCCTGCGGATTGGCCGTCATGATATTCAGAATAAAAGTAAAAAAGGCTAAAGAAGTGAAAGTAAATGGTTGAAGTAGCCTTTTTGTTTTAAATTTAAACTCAAATTCAAATATGTATACTATGTCATACTATTCTTGGCTTTCTTAAATCGTTTGTTACTACAATCATCTACAGCTATATCCTTTTTTTGCCCTGACTAAAGCCTGGTTTTTTTGGTTTATTGGAAGAAAAGAACGGCTTTGTATTTTTTTATACACACCAGCTTTCTTTACAGACTGTAGAGTAACTAATTTTTGGAGTGGTTACTGAGTGTGGCTTCTTAGCGTTACAAAACCTACTGAGGTACTTTAGTCTCTGTTCAGAGTCTTGACTTTAGGCACTGAGCCACTTTATGTAGCTTTAATCACTTTTCTTTTACTTGGGTATTTTGCTGACTTTTTAGTCATCAAGAGTTTTGAAAATAGCCCCTTCTTGATATTGTTGACTATATTATTTCCTTTAATCGATATCTGACAATGATTCAAGCAAAACTGACAGAATCAAAACTTCTAACAGAGTTCCTTTCGCTCAACTTAAATTATAAAGCTCCTTGAGTAGTATATTCTTAAACAATATATATAAAACCTAATAACCATGGTTTTGAGACACCTATTACCAAAGCAGCCCCAACCGCATGTAATAATGTTTTTTTTTTACAACCGATTTCAAGATATGGATTTTAGCTACAGCTGTATTGTGTTTTTTTTTGTACGTATCGGTTATTGATTTTTGAATTTGTCTGAATTCGTAGGAGTCATCCGAAAAAAAACATACTGTATCAATCAGTAATATTTCAGGTTCAACTTCATTTCAATTAAAAAGTTGTGCCATTTTCGAGCCAAAAAACATTATCTTTCTGTTGAACCAACTTGAAATACAACAGAAGTTATCGTGTAACTACAAAAAAAAAGAGGCCGTAGCTAAAGTTGAGCTTTTTTATTTTAGAGGAGCTGATCAAAACAAAAAAAAAGAGTATGGGCTTTTGTATTCTTAAAATTTATTTAATAAAGCAGCCACTAATTTTATAATGTAGAAAAGGATGAAAAAAGTACTCTATTTGCTTTAAATTTGATACAGTTCTCCAGAGTGAAAAGTATATACTTTTTGTTAATCATAAGTTCAAACTGATATTTGAATTTCTGGGAAAGGCTACCTTTTTTCTTACAAAGCTGAACAGCCTTATTTAAACTAAAAATAAGTAAGCTATTTAATCTATGTAGAACTAGGACCCTTGTTTTATTGCCTTTTTTGTTTTGTATTTTCTGTATCTTTGATTATGTTATCTTTAAAACGACATGTCCACGATAAACCTTTGCTATATACTGTCAATTTTTTTTTTTTTTTTTTTTGGCTCATTCCTTTTTTTTTTCTTCGAAAATCAGTCTAACAAAGTACCTAACCTTTTTACACACATAGAAACAGTAAGAAAACATTAGGTTTTATCCATCAATCATTGCATTGATGTCTTGTAATTGAATGAGTACATGACGTGTTCATATTGAAGTAAAATCTAGAATGTACTAATCCAAAATAGTGATTTTAGCTTCACAACTTTGTATCGAATGCAGCAACACAGAATATTGTGTCAAAATTGACTTTTATTTTGATGGCAACGATTTCACAGGACTGTAAAAAAACAAGCCATGCTTTTTAAATTTGGGAAGCTCAACTTATTGTAAACCGTGTTATGGCTCAAATATAAATGTATATCGATGCTTTTATTATAGATTTTTGAATCCGAGCAACAGGATATGGCTGGGAAAAAAGAGAGACTGTAAACTTCTTTTTGCTTTGAAGGTCTATTGTACGCCCGTTTGTATTGAAACATACATTTTATCAACTGAATTTTAATCAAAACATAACTTATCCATTCTCATTCTTTTTCCTTCTCTTTTGATTATTGATATGGCAGTTCAGATTATACCAGGAGAAATATCCAGCTTCACAGTAGCTATTGCCATTTTTAGTGGATGTATTTTATTTTTTGGATATATCTCATTGCTTTTAAAAGAAAGACTGTTTTTATCTGAAGCACGTAAATGTGTTTAAATCTTTATCTTGTTCCTCACTCTTTTTTAGTGGTTGCAGTTCTGGTTGGTATAATTGTTGGGCCTGCTGTGTCCAATTTTATGAATCCTTATCATTGGCAAAATTACCAAGAAATAACTAAGCAGTTAACACGGTGTATAATCGCCATCCAAGTTTTGACAGTAGGCATCGAGCTACCTCAGTAAATTTTTTTTTTGAAATACGAAAAGGATCTCAACAATGCTAAAAATATAAAAATTTTAGTCGCTATTTAAAACACGAATGGCAAACAATACTCGTTTTTTTGATGCCTGTCATGATATACATGTGGATTGTCAGCGGTACAATAATATGGGGCCTCATCAGGCCTCTTAGTTTTGTAAGTTGTACTCAAACTGAGCCCCTTAACAATTTTTTCGCAGTTAGAGTCGCTCCTCATTTCAGCTTGTATATGTCCCACCGATCCAGTAAGATAGAGATATAGATACAGATAGAAAAGAGAAAGGTATAAAATGGAGTATTCTATAGATTTTAGCCAATTCTGTTGTAAAAGGACACTTTGCCGCAAAACACGTTCCACACAATATCCGTAATGCGCTGGCCGCAGAAAGGTAAAATGTGTATAGATAGACATATATATATAAGCTGTGAAATTGAAAGCAAATAGTGGAGCAAACGATGGTATGGGGTTTCCCTTTTTATTTCTAGCTCTATTTTTGATTTCAGAAGATAGTACGGCCAAAGCTGTAGGCAAATGGTTCTACCTGACTTGGTTATTCCAAATACTTTTATCTTGTATCATCGGAATAGTAGCAGGTTGGGCAGCTAAGAAAGTCTTACTGTGGTCTGAAAAAAAGTGAGTTATCACATAAACATCGATTACAGCTAACACATATACTTCAAGCTATTTTGTGGATAAGCCCTCTTTTCTATCGTTCACTATGGTTTTGGCGGTATATTTCAAAATGTTTATAGGCTTTTTCTCTATCTTTGATTGTAGGCTTATTTTTTCTTTTAGTTATTTTTGATGAGCTTGACTGGTTTTTCCGGTAGCGATGACTTATTGGCTTGTTTTGTTGCTGGAAATGTGTTTTCCTGGGATAATAAGTTTAAGCGAGAAGCTGAAGAAGTAAACTTTCAAGAAGTTATCGACACCATGCTTAATTTATCAGTATTTGTTTACATTGGAACCATCATAGTAATTTTTATTTTTTTCATGTAAAAAATTCTGATCAATTATAATTAGCCTTGGTGGGAATTTAACAATTTGGATTTGGGTCTTGAACCTTGGCGTTTGATATTGGCTGCATTTCTTATACTCTTTTTCAGACGACTACCCTCTGTAATTTTACTGAAGCCAATTATTCCAGCAATTAAGACTTATAGAGAAGCGGTCTTTAGCGGATGGTTTGGGCCTATCGGCGTTGGGGCCGTGTTCCTATCGAGCGTGGCTCGGGAAGAGCTCGAAAATGTATACGAGGGTAGAGAGCAGCCAATATCGACAAAGATCATTGGACCCGTTGTTTTATTTATTGTATTTTCTTCGATCGTGATACACGGTACTACTGTGCCTCTTTTTAAGTTTGGAAAGCAAACAAATACAAGAGGTGTACTCAAAACAGAAAAAGATGAAAGCGTTAAATCAGTTGAAGAACGAGCAATCGTTGGCGATTACACAGACGGCGAAGAGGATAAGGAAAAAGTTGAAGCTGCGAAAAAAAATCCAAACATTATAGCTACGGTAGGGTACAACGGAGACTTCAAAGACACATTCAACAAAGTTAGATTGTCAGTATTTACCAATAGTCAATCTGAGCGAGACTTTTCACCAGGCAACCTTTCTCAAACCAATAGAATCATTGATCAAAACTCTTTCAGAAAGTCTTCCAAAAAGAGCGAAAGCTGCGAGAACTTGGCAAACATGCCTATAGAACCAGTATCAAAAAAGCGCAAAACTTCTTTGCAAGAAACAGACGACGATATCACCTTAAAGCATTGGTTCTTTACTAGCAATTCTCACTCTAAGAAACTCGCAATTAAAAGAGCTAGTGAAAAAGAGCTTAGAAGAAAGGTAAAAGAGACCATAAGACTAGAAAAGCCCGAGCCAAATCAAGAGGACAAAAGGAAAAGGAAAAGTGCGTTTAGACTTCACAGCGATCTTGTGTAAGGAGAGACTTGTTTTTTTAATAAACTTTCTGTGTGACTATCAATATTTTCTTCAATTTGTTGTTTCTCACGTGAGTGTATTCTTGATGCTTTTCTTTTCGTTCTTTGAACAAGATGAGAATTGAAAAAGATAGCCTATACCCGTTTCTATCGCGACATATCCCACAACAAGTCAGTAAACCACAAAGGCTCTGTTATCGGCATCGCCCTGATTTAGCAAGAAATAGAGAGCTAGACGAGCTTAGCGCTCAACAAGTCCAACAAGTGCGAAAAGAAAAGGAAGGCTGTTGTAATATTGAACGGTTTTCTTTAGGAAATAGAGAGCTTATCGACTACGGATCAAGAAGCGATATCTCACATCTGGTCCTTGTTTGCAGCGGCGCCTTCCGATCAAAGGATTTTGATTCTCAAAGGGCTGATATCTACATGTTGTATGCCCCAATTGTCCTTTCTGTTCAACACAACCAAGCCTCTTTTGCGCATCGACTTTGTATCAGTACTTCCCAAAGAAATCACGCTACAGATCTTCTCTTATCTGGATGCAAAAACGCTTTGCCATGCAGCAGGAGTCTCGCATACGTGGAGAAAACTAGCGGATGAAGACGCTTTGTGGCACAAAATGTGTGAGCAACATATTGATAAGAAGTGTGAGAAATGCGGCTGGGGATTACCTTTACTCGACAAGAAGGCAAAGTTATCTATTCAGCAAAGAGAGACTCAGCTATCGCCGATGCAAATAGCGTGTGGACCTTCTTCACACACTGGATCCATTCGAAAACGAAAAGCGACAGAGCTTACACCCACAGAGCTTGTACCCAAAAAACGGCCGTGGAAAGAAGTTTATAGCGAGCGACTTACCATAGAAAAAAACTGGCGTAGTAAGAGATATAAGGTTCTGAATTTAAAGGGGCACACAAATGGCGTGATGTGCATTCAGTTTTGCGAAATAACCAAACGTGTGATCACTGGCTCGCTTGATAAGACAGTACGTGTGTGGAGTTTAGAAACAGGAGAGCTCATTCGTACATTGACGGGACATACGCGTGAGGTACGTGCGCTTCAGTTTGATGATGCGAAACTTGTCACTGGCGCTATGGACAATGCTCTAAAAATATGGAATTATCACACAGGCCAATGTATACGCACCCTAGAAGGGCATACAGGCGGCGTGCTTAGCTTACACTTTGATTCACGGATTATGGCCAGCGGATCTACAGATCATACAATCCGTGTGTGGAACTTTGATCTAGGCGAATGTTATACTTTGATAGGGCACACACAATGGGTGAACTCCGTCCGGATCTGCTTGGAAGGAAAAATGCTGATTTCAAGCAGCGACGATGCTTCCATACGCCTTTGGGATCTGTCATTACGCGCATGTACTCGGGTGTTTCAAGGCCATGTGGGACAGGTACAGGTGGCTTTGCCCAGTCCTCTTGGTTTCAAGCATAACCTGGGGAGTACGCCGGATTCTCCCATCATCATATCTAGTTCCTTAGATAACACAATCAAAATATGGGATCTTCAAAGTGGAAAAAGTCTACGAACCTTGTTTGGGCACATTCAAGGAATCTGGGGTTTGGATTTTGATAAACTTCACATCGTTTCTGGATCTCACGACAAAACATTAAGAATATGGGAGGCGGAGACAGGGAAATGTCTATATGCGCTAGAGGGGCATCATGGCCCGGTCACCGCGGTTAAGCTTAGCGACACAAAAATTGTGTCTGCAAGCGATGACGGAGAGGTGAAAATATGGGATTTTGGCTTAATAAAATAAGCAGATGACGCGATTTAAACAATGTATTGTAGCATTTAAAAATATTACGACATTTTGTACCACCCAAGCTATTTTTTGAGATGCTTGTTTACTCTTCCCTTTCTTCTCCTCCCGTTGTTACATGGAATGGTAGTGAATAAGGAAAACCAAAACATCCAGTCTCACATCAATTGGTCCGATTCTTTTACTGTACCTGTGTCCCACCCAGAAGACCTACAGCAAGATTTCTATACAAGCGCTTATCCAAAGACAGCCCAGTATTCTTATGAGCCCGATCAGCAATCATCACTTTTAGGTAGATAAACAACATGCCCAATTAAATTAATTCATCGTACTAGCTCATGAATATGCTGGAAATGAAAGAAACACATCAGATCAAAACCATTTTTATCTTGATCAATCAACTGCAGTCTCTGACCTATTTTTAATTGACAATACCAGAAAGAACAAAGACGTAGAAACTAAACCCTCTCTGGAAAACCCACATCTAGACTACTCCTTTCTCTTACAGCACAATCAACAAATGGATCAAATCGAAGAAGGGGAAGAGGGGGAAGAGCCAGTGATTGGCGATGGTGCTAGAAGTTACAGCAGTGTGGGTAGTGCGGGTAGCCAAAAACTATCCAAGGACGACAAACGAAAAAGAAATACAGCAGCGTCTGCTCGCTTTCGCGTTAAAAAGAAAATGAGAGAAAAAGCGCTTCAGTCAACTGCTTCTGAAATGACAGATAAAGCAAACCGCATGGAAAAAAGAATGCATGAGCTGGAAAAAGAAATAAAGTGGCTAAAAGCGTTAATCGTTGAGAAAGACGATGGAAAACTGGAAAGGCTAATCAACGACCGACCACGCGTATCTTTGGCCTTTCCCAATTCTTTAAGTACAGAGAAAGGTACTCAAAAAGCCAAAAGCGAGCATACTACTTCCAATGCTTAAATTACATCTGAATCGTCCTACTCTTTTCTTTTCTTTTGTTTCTATATGCTCCTTGACCTTCTTTATGTTTATCTTTCTTTTTTTTTTTTTTTTTTTTTGGCTTCAAAAAAAACCTCCTATGCTATTTTTTATTCCCTTATGATCACCAATAAATATGACCGCTCAAAACAAATTAAATTTGAAATCTTATCTATAGAAAAATCTAGTCAATAGTCGAATAGTGTTTTTGATACCTACTAAAAGCTTGCGGAGAAAGGGCTATGTCTCAGGAATTGTTTTCAGTTACAAAGCTATTGACTGTAAAGTGTTTTGAAAATCAATGACACGTTTTATAATACAAATTGCATGCAAACATAAGACGTTGATCTTGTCTATATCTTCTTGGCTTTTAGATTTTGCTGTTTCCAAGAGGTGGCTAAAATTGAGCAGTCACTGTCTAACGTCTTGTTGATTCAGTTTAAAGTGCAAAAAAAAAAAAAATATATATCTTTTTTTTCTCTCTAAAAACACAGTCAGCATCATGGATTCAGGTCACAACAACGAAGCAACCAGATTATGGAGAGTCTTTCGTACTGCACACCAAATGGTTCATGACAGAGTAAAAAAAAAAAAAAAAAAGAGCCCCTCGTCATATTATAAAGACTGGCTATTTACTTAAGAGAAATCCTATTGTATAGGGTTACATGGTCACTCAATCAGAACTCGACATGGACTTGGAGTCTTTCAGACGTACATTTGCTCCTTCTGGCGATGTTGAGTAAGCTTTAGCAATTACTCAAATTTTTACTTATCTTTGTATAGCCGAGATCAGTTAACTTTTGTTGTTCAAAAAAAAGACGATCCCACAGACCAATTACTCGTTTTTTTCCCTAAAGACCCTTCTGTTGGTGTTAAGCCTCTCAGAGTGTAATACAAAAAGCATTGCATTGAAAAAACAATTAACCTTTTTGCTTAGTTATGTTGAACGCATGGCACAACAGCAAATTCCAAAGGGTGTGTGTATTTACCAAAAGAGCATGACTTCTTCAGCAAACAAGGTAGCTTTTTTTCAGACAAAGAGCATCTATATTTTTTTCCCCATCTTATATATTCTGTAATAGGTCATTCAACAATTGCCCTCAAAGCACACATTGGAATCCTTCCAAGAAAATGAACTATTAGTTAATATCACACATCACGTATTGGTACCTAAACATGAAGTTTTGACATCAGATGAAAAGGCTACCTTGCTACAAAGATAGTATGTTTATTAAAAACAGATAGTGCCAATGCTAACGTTCTTAATCTTTTCTTAACAAAAAGTCGTTTGAAGGAGACTCAATTGCCACGTATTCAGCACTCTGACCCAGTTGCTAGATATTATGGTTTAAAGCGTGGACAGGTAACCGTTTGAAGAGATAACCGGACGACATATTGATTTTGAATTGATAGGTTGTTAAAATTTTGAGAGAGAGTGAAACTGCTGGTCGTTATGTCAGTTATAGATTATGCATATAAATAGTAATAAAAAAGAGTAAACATTCATACAAAAAAAAAAAAAAAATAGACAAGCCGTCGACTTCCTCTTTTTGTCCTTTCAAGTACTACCGTTACTCAATTTATTCAACATGTTTGAAATAAAATGAACAAGACTCAAATTTCCAAAGTTTTCCTGTTTTAGAGCAAAAAGAGCTCGAAAAAAAATAAAGAGGATCCAAAGAGTGCTGAAGCACCAAACAACTATTTTCCGTTTGCTGCTGGCTATTTTCTTTTCATTTGATGAATGCTGTTTTCTAAATTTACTCTTATTTTCTTTCAGAGCCTCTTGGAAATTCATTTTGATCAGCGGTAATCTATCGTGCCTTTTACTTGGTTGTTTTTCAGTCACAGAGCTAGTCGCTGAAGTAGGAAGATGTCTTCTCTGTCTTGAGGGTCTACCCCCCATGCTAAATTCATTCTGCATTGTTGTTATTTTTTACAAGAAGAAACAGGTTTAACACCCCGATATGTAGGCTAATTTGTTTATGCCTAGGTGTGGTCTTGTTAAAGTGCAGATCGATACGAGTCGAAAACACTGAGGCTATTTTTCTGTAGGAAGAGTTGGCACACAAGTAAACTAGCACAAAATTTATATATTTATATATATTTATGGCTGTATGCCAACTCACTTTTCTGCCAAATTGAAATTTAAAAATATGTCAACTGTTTCCGCAAAAAGTAACATACGCATTGGGCTGAGATAGTCATCATATTACGAATCACATCCGTTTTTGAAATGTTGACGATCCTGTGTCGCCGAGAATCTTTTATTCGAGTGAGAACTCTATCCCTGGTACACTTCGTAAGGACTGAATAACTCTGCAAAGTTTTGTTGATAGCACATCTCTTTTAGGGCCTGCATATAGTATTTGAATTGATATCTAAACGATATAAGAGTCTTCAGTTATTAAACTGTATTTAATTACTTGAGGCAATTGATTTTTTTTTGGTAACTTTTTGACCTATATCGCTAAACAGAGTACATGATATACCTGCAATAGAGCTAGCAAAATGGAAAAAAAAAAAAAAAAAAAAAAAAAAAACATAGAAAGCATACATTAAGCTTTTCTTGTCGTTACATCTTTGCTTAAAAAAAAGTTGACTTTTGTAGATGTATGTTACATGACCGTTTAACGTGCCTTTTTTTTTTTTTGTGAAAACAATGACATATCAATGAGAATGAAACAAATAAAAAGGGTTTTAATGCAAAATCATAAAATGAAGCTGGAAAACAGATATTCATGTCATAAGTTTAAGGACAGTGACAGGCAAAATAAAACATAACTTCTTTGACCAATTATTTGCATAGGGCATAAAGGAAAATAACATACTTCAAGCGGTAAGTTCGCTACTTCAACAAAGGACAGACTAATCTTTTGTGTCCATATTTTCCGCACCAAGAGCTGCAAAAGTATAATTAGCCAACCGAAAATTTTCTATAATACTTTCTACAATTACCACTGACCACCGTCCAAATTTAAGGGTTTGATCGCGAAAGGTGTATTGTAAGAAACTAAGAGTCCATGGATAGGTCTTACTTTTGACTTTTCACACATTTTTCTTATGTGTATAGGCCTCGAGAATATAAGAGCTCTTTAAGAAAGGAAGAAAAGAGAGGGCTGAAAGAAAAGACCTCAAATATTTATAAGGCATTAGAAACAAGGAGGCCCTCTATCCCTTCAGACTTTCAGCCCTGAACAAACGTAATAGCTGTGTGCTGAGATTGGTGTAAGCGGAATAGTCATAAGCACAAATCATCATTGGCAGATAGTACCATCAAAAAAAAAAATTTTTTTAACAATGAAAAGAGGCCTAGAATACAAGAACCCTCTATTTAGGGTATACCCCTTAAAAAAAATCTCCTTAAATAGATCTATCTTCATTCTGCATACAGAAAATTCACAGAGGCCAATCAAAGCAACCGTGATTTCTTTTTGTATGAATCCATATATTAGGAAGTCAGCAGATGAACTTTTTGAAAAAAAAAAAAAAAAAAAAGTACCCATAACGACCCTTCAAGTAATGCCCTGTAACCGAGTTTTTTTTTGGAAGCCATTTTAAGCAAAGTTGTGGGGTATTGTACATCACCACCCTGATCATATAAATCCTATCTCATGACAGACAGTATTCTGTTTTTTCTTTTTCTTTTATTCAGATAGCCTTGTATCTATTTTGTAGTAATGTCTGGTTTCTTTGTCTAGAAATACACAACAACAATAAATCACTAGGGCTCAAAGAAGTATGAAAGGAGAGAGTGGCGTAATACGGGGAGTAGTATGTATTAATATTATGTTGGGATGCAAAGTAATGCTCAACAATTTTCCTGATATGAGTTAGCTGGGATCGACAAATTCTTAACTCCTATAGTCTAGGCTTCACTACAGTATTCGGGACATGCCGCTCTCTTTCCGTAGATCAAATATGCAGCAGATTTTTATTTTTATTTTTGTTTTTCCAAAGTCTATTTTGAGCATCCAACTTAAATCGGTAGTAGTTGTGTTTTGAGCGTTCTAACCTCTTTGGGATTTCGTTTTCTTTCTTTTTATGAACGACAGTCAGCGATTTACACTTGAGCACACAACGGTTGAAAAATGTAATCTAGCTCTGTTGAGTGTCATGTTGATAGCCGGCTTATCTTTTTTTTGGTGCAGGATAAAGTACCGGTGCAGTACATTGCAAAATCGATAGAACACAATTTGGTTCATGGACGTAATAAGAAGCATGCTGTCATGAGATTTTGTAAGCTATAATGCACTTTAATAAATTGCGAAATATATATGTTTGTTTATTATCTCTTTATTATATTCTAACAAGCATGGTTGACTAAGCTCATTACTACAAAAAATAGGAGCATCTTTACTCGGGTATCGCTCAAAACTTTCTGCATTATATTCTTTTTTTTTTCTTCGCCAACTGACCAAATCTCCTCTTCTTCTGGCTTGATCTCTGATTCGTTCGAATTCTCCTGTGTAGTGGGCAAGAGTGGGACGGCTTGATATTTGTCTAGATCGGGGCTAGGGGGGTTCATCTGGGTACAAATCCATGTCGATATTTCATGTGTTGTTCGGCTCATGTAATAACATACAAAAATAAAAAGGCAGCTGGATATTCCCCAGTTTATCCACCACCCTGCGCCCTTCGCCCAATCCGGGTTAGCTAGTACAACTAAAAGACCCTTGGTATCTGCAGCGAGCCACATATGAAATTGCCCAATAAACGTTTCAAGCGATATCTTCCCAATGAATGCGTAAAACTCAGAATGGTTGTTGCGCATGTATACGTTAGCGTTACGTAAAAATACAAAGCCAAGGATGGGAATCCAAGAGATATAGGGATGAATCCGGTTGTAGATAAACTTGTCTGCCCTTGTTAATTCAAACCAGAAGTACCAGACCATAGAAAGTGCAGAGATTATAATGCCTACTGGCTTGACACGGGGCCACAGGGGGTTTTCTATCGCTTTATGCTCTGTTGCTTTTATGTAGGCATAAGCAAATAACATACCAATATACACGATATAGGCGTCCAATGCTAACCTAAAGCGCCATTCAGTAGCATTCCAGTGAGTGTTGAAGACAATCTGGAGTACATTGAACACAAACTCTAAGACGCCAGGCACTTGAATGAAAAGAGTGGTAATAACACAAGAAACTGCCAGCTTGCTTAATAAAAACAGCGGTACTTTGTTCCATTGGTTGCCTATGTACATTACGATCCAGATAACTATAAACCAAAATGAAACAAGAGGGGTGAAGTAATAGCTTATGTAATCGGTGTCCATCAAGTACTGTAATATAAAGGTCAAAAAGTTTAAGCGAACCAACACATTGAGAACACGGGCAACACCAAAGTCTGCTTTTTTGTAAAAGAAAAAGAAATGTCCATAGCCTGTTTGAAAAAGATAGGCAGCTACCAAAATACGTACAGCGTTGTAGATACCGGAAATACGAGATGCCCCACAAAAGTGATAAACCAAAATGATGACCTGCATCCACCCTTTCCATTCGTCCGTTTGATGACGATTTAAAAAGCCTTGATCTCCCTCTGTCTTGGTTTTGAGTTTGCTTACTCCCAAAATCCCAGCCACAATCATCATTATAGCAAATGTGGAGACGTCAAAGTGCTTTTCGATTTTTCCAAACATTTGGGTTCTATCGCCAAAGTACATATAAATTACACACAAACCAAAAACGAAGAGCGCCTGGCTCACTTTTTGTTCAGGGAATGGTTTTTGTATCAAACTCGAACTTAAACCTGATGAAGCATGAGTATTTGTAAATAAAAAAAGGTGTTACAGTATTAGTTATTTACCTGAATTAGATATAATGAAATAGCCGATAGGAATCCAGATCAAAAAGAAAAAGAAAAGCGCATTTTGGTACCATCTGGGTTTTGGGTAATCAAAGCAACAAGTATTTTCAAAAGGAAAGGATTTTTCAAGCTGATTGTTGCACCTGTAATTCAATGTAATCTGGGCTTGCGCGGTTGTTACGGCTGAGCTAAAATGAAGCCCATCATTTGTTGTGTTTGCAGCTGTTAAAGCAAGGTCGTTCCATACAAAAGGAATATTCAAGCTACTATCAGCCTTTTGTCTTTCTTGCAAATATGCATTCATCCTCTTGACTTTCTCGGCAGTAATAGTAAGGGCTCGCTCTTCGCCTAAATTTTTATATTGGGGCATTTCTACGGGGGCTAGAATGATTGCGTCGGCTAGTGGCCATTTCTTTATGGATTCAAGAAGCTTGTCTACATTTTTCTTCCATTCTTCATAATAAACGTCTTCTAAGTATCTCATTTGCCATAGGCCAGTTCCTACTACTAACAGACTGGACCGAGGTGTGCGCGAAAAATCGGTCTTGTTCAAAAACGGATCCCACAAAAATTCATAGACTAGACTTTCTTTACTAAAATCAAACTTTCTGTCGCTGTGCGCTTCGCCAGAAGTATTGACAGTAGGGTCAATGAGCTTGGCAGCGGAGAAAAATTGCTCTCTGATGATAGAGTCTCCAACATAAACAACATTGGAATGATTCAAACAGGCTGAAATCTCTGAAGACTTGTATTTATGCATCATACACCCAGAGGGTTGCCAGCTAGTATATGTACTATCTGTCCACCATCCTGAAGTGAGTAAACTTGAGCATCTACTGTGATCTCTAGACTCTAAGAGTGTTTTTAATATCTTCGAAAAAAAAAGAAAAAGAATGAAGACAATTACCATAGATGAACCTTCCAAAGACTGAAAAAAATACGAAAGAGAACCCCACTAGGCAACTCGCTTTAATATATTGCGTGAGTTTTGATTCAGTGGAAGTGCCCATGTCTCATAAAGCAAATAAAGAAAGATACTTTGGTTTTGAGTTGTAGATCATTTCTTTTAAGGCTCCGTATAAATTCTTTTTTTAGTGTATGCGGTCAAGGGACGGCTTTTGTTTTCTTTAAATAACTTTAATGAACTTGCCTTTTAATACCACTTTTTTCATAAAAATAGACTTTTTTCACAAAGGTTTTCAAAACCCTACACTTTTTTTTTTTTAGAGAACAGGTCTAGCACATTAGTTTAATAAGAACTTAAAAAACCTCATTATGGTTCACTAATAAAGAGATCTGAAGCTTCTCAATAAATCTAATTACTCTATGATTAAAACCGAGCTTCAACTAACTCCATAGATTTGCCTAAGCGTTTTTGATTTTCAGTACATCTATTAATCTAATCTAAGCCTTTATAAATTGACTGTTTTAATCTACTCCATTGTCAATAACTTAACTAAGCCAAACATTAGCCTTTAACGCACCATAATTGACAGATGATGGGTATCTCTACTTAGTTGTCCTTTCAGAGGCGTGTTTGTAACAGCAGGCTTAAAACAGCAGTGTAGTTCCGTACTACAATTAAAATAAAGGATATTTATGTCACGTTAAAAAAAAGGTCTTGTAATGTAGGTAATAGTCTGCGTTTTATATAGTATATTCGTTTACAGCCTAGCCCCATAAAGTGACATTTGTTTTTATTTGAAATACAGAGGATAGGAAATCATTACAATTTTGCTTGGCTTCTTTTTTTTTAAAAAAAAACATTTGCTTATATGGTGGGAAGCTCTTTTTGCTTTACATATTCAAAAAGACTTAACTAAAAACTGAGAGCTTTGAAAAAATGCCGGATCAGAACTCTGACGAAGGCAATTTAGTACAGACCACATACCGTCGTTACTCGCAATCTTTGGAAAATATCACCAATACTATATTTGAAGTTGGCTTAAAATTTAGTAGTGCTTGAGCGAAAATTCGCTACACATAACTAAGAGTCGAAATTATATACAATAGAAACAAATTTCCTCTAAAAGCCTTAACTTTTACTTAAAGAAGTAATATTACAAGAGAACGATACGAAAATATGTTCTTTAACTTTATAAAATGATCTTCAAAAAATGAAAATAAGTAAAACCTCTACTTTATACTGGTTTTATTACAACAATATAGTAAAGCTACAAACAATGTATTTTTTTTGCTTTAAAGAGTGCACTTTTAGTTTCATACAGGCGTAATCGTATGAAACAAAAAACAAGCAGCTGCTCTAACATACCAGATTAAGAATAAACTTAGAGACTGAGCGTTGTTAATTAAAGACATGTTTATTTTTAAAAACAAAAGTAGTATAACTAGGGAATCGTCTTGAGTTCCTTTGATAGATATATCTCCTACATGTATATCCCTCATAATTTTTTTTTTAAAAAAAAACTGTTAAAAGCTTATAGCTTAAACCGCTTAAAATACTCAAGTAAACAACGAAATTACAGATTTTGGTATGAATAGCCACCAAAAAAAGTAACAGTCTTCTTATTTGGGTTTTGCTACTGTGTTTTGGACTAATAAAGACTTTTGATTGTAATTGTATTGTCCCCAAAAAGAAGTATATTTGAGTAACACAATCTTTATGGAATCGGTTTCTTTAATTTAAAAGGGAGAAAAGAACCGAATAAAGTAGTGTAATAAAAGAAAACAGGGGGAATCAAAAGCTTATTTTCCGCCCTCCTTTTTTCTTTTCTTTCTCTTTTTCTCTTCCTCTTCTCTTTTTCTTTCTTGTTAGCGTTTATAAAGTGGCGTCATACAACAAAAAAACAGAACGCAACCCGTTTGAAGACTCATCTGAGTTTGGGTCTGGCCAGCATCAAGATTCAATAGATTCGCAAAACAATTACACAACGCATTCTTACGCTAAAAGCACTTCTTCTTCTACTTTGCATCAGGAACCACCAACTCCTATACAACATAAGGCTCATTTGAAAAGAGGCGATTCATCGTTCGCCATGGATGAAGGTACAAACAGTAAAAGAAAGAGAGCTCAGATATTTATGTTTTTCAAGGTTCTTTTTACGAAGAAGATGGAGACGACTTACAGTTACTGAATAATCGAGGACCAATAGCTGGACGATATGACAAAATGAGCACAATGAATCCAAAAAACGAGATCCCGATGCATCGACCTATATCCCACCCTCCACCTGAAAAACAGAGAAAACCAAAATTTGACATTAAAGGTGCCTTTTTACAGCTAATAGGAAAAACTAGAGTAAAAGAGATGACAGGAGAACGAATCATATATATCAATAATTCAGACCTAAACGATCAGCAAAACTACTTGCACAACCGTGTTTTTACTGCCAAGTATACCATTTTTACCTTTTTACCTAAATTTTTGTACGAGGAATTCTCTAAATATGCCAACTTGTTTTTCTTGTTTATTTCTGGTATACAGGTAAGTTTCAGCTTAAAATATTTACGCTAAGCTTACAGTACCCTTAAAAACTTCTTCAGCAAATTCCTGGCATTTCACCAACCTCGAAATACACAACACTGGCACCGTTGGTTATTGTATTGTTGATTACTGCCATCAAAGAATCGGTTGAGGACTGGGTATTTAAACAAAACATCGATCTTTTTTTTTTTTAATATCTTATTCCTATAATTTTGACAGGGAGTGCATCGATCTGATTCAGAGCTGAACGCTAAAAAGGCCAAGGTATTGGTTGGCACACAGTTCGAAGAAAAAGCTTGGAGAGACATCAAAGTTGGAGATATTCTTCGTGTTGAGAGTGGGGAAAACTTTCCAGCTGATTTAATCCTGGTTAGCAGCTCCGAACCTGAAGGATTGTGTTATATCGAAACGAGTAATTTGGATGGGTAAGTCAACTATTATATAGAGCTCTTTTTGACATATTTCTCTTTATTCTCTCTCTCTCTCTCTCTCTCTCTCACCCCTTTTTTTTTTTTTGGAAATAGAGAAGTGAATTTGAAGATCAAACAGGCCTTGCCAGAGACATCTAATATATTGAGTCCTGTGGATATGTCTCAATTTCAAGGTACGATTAAAAGCGAACAGCCCAACAATCGACTTTACAACTATGATGGTGTGCTTTCTGTATCTGCAAGTGATATGGGAAAAGCAAAGGATCACCCCTTGGATCCTTCTCAAATGCTATTAAGAGGTGCGCAACTTCGTAACACTCTATGGGTATACGGTATTGTGGTATTTACTGGACATGAAACAAAGCTTATGTTGAACTCAAGGTAAAATGCCGATTTTTTAGCAAACAACTTAAATTTTTTTAATTAGCAAAAAGCCTTCAAAAGTGTCAAATGTTACACGTATTACCAACCGAAACATTTTGTACCTGTTTTCTATTCTAGTAATCATGAGTGTTGCATGTGCAGTGGGAGGCTTAGTTTTTTCTGTAAATGAGTTACACATACATAGCACTACTCAACATATACTGACATTCCAATTTTTTACTAGATCCAAAAGGGAGCGTACACAGAAGGCTATTTAAAACAAACTTTGAATTATACAAGAGCCCAGGAATTTGGCTATGATATCCTTACGTTTTTGATTCTTTTCAACAGTTTTATTCCCATCAGTTTAATGGTAACAATGGAGATTGTCAAGTTTCTTTTATCCTTTTTGATCCAATCGGATTTAGACATGTATTATGACGTTACAGATACAGCAGCTGTAGCTCGTAGTAGTAGTTTAATTGAAGAGTTGGGCCAGGTTAAATTTGTCTTCTCGGATAAGACTGGTACTTTGACTTGTAACGAAATGCAGTTCCGAGAATGTTCTATAGGCGGATTATCTTATGCTGATAAAGTTGAAGCAGACAAACAAGCAAGGGATGGCGTGACTGATCCAACTTTACAATACACATTCACACAGTTACAGGACCATCTCAAGTCGCACCCCACCTCAAACATAATTAATGAATTCCTAACGTTATTAGCAACATGTCATACTGTAATTCCGGAAACGCAAGAAGGCTCGGATCAAATAACTTACCAAGCATCATCACCTGATGAGGGAGCTCTTGTAAAAGGTGCTAGCATGCTCAATTATATATTTCACGTAAGATATAATCAAGAAAAAAAAAAGAGGTGAAAGGACTTAATTATTTAACATGATACTGTTTACCGACAGACGCGTAAACCAAACTCAATTGCATGTACACAACGCGACCAAAGTTTTGAATATCAAGTCTTGAACGTTTGCGAATTCAACTCCACTCGAAAAAGAATGTCGGCTATTATCCGTGGCCCCGACGGAAATATTAAGCTGTATTGTAAAGGCGCAGACACAGTTATTCTTGAGCGACTTGCAGAAAACAATCCTTTTGTAGAAAATACGCTACTTCACTTGGAGGATTTCGCTTCTGAAGGTCTTCGGACACTCTGTATTGCAATGAGAGAAATTCCTGAAGACGAATATGTGCGATGGTCTCAAGTATATGACAAAGCTGCTACTACTCTCGTGAACCGTTCAGAAGAACTTGATAAGGCTGCCGAAATGATAGAGCAGAACTTGTTTTTATTGGGTGCAACAGCTATTGAAGATAAACTGCAAGAAGGAGTTCCTGACACTATTCACACACTACAGGAGGCTGGCATTCGTGTATGGGTTCTGACAGGCGATAGACAAGAAACAGCGATCAACATTGGATACTCATGCAAACTGTTGAACGAAGATATGAGTCTTATCATTTGTAATCAGGAAAGCCATTGGGAAACAAAGAGCTTTTTGGAGGCAAAGCTTAAGGATGTCAATAACGCCATACAGCGAGGCGAAGAACTTGAGGTACACAAAGTGTTTTTAAGCTCCCTCTTTCTTTTATTGTCATAATTATTAGGCTTATTAACTAGTTGATTAAATAGCCACTAGCATTTGTTATTGATGGAAAGGCACTGTCATTTGCTTTGGAAAAAGACATTGAAAAAATTCTATTTGACTTGGCTGTCTTGTGTAAAGCTGTTATTTGCTGCCGCGTGTCTCCTCTTCAAAAAGCGCTTGTTGTCAAACTGGTAAAGAAATACGACAAGTCAATTCTTCTAGCTATTGGAGACGGTGCAAATGATGTTTCTATGATCCAGGCTGCTCATGTCGGTGTAGGCATAAGCGGTGTAGAGGGTTTACAAGCTGCTCGTAGCGCAGATTTTGCAATCTCCCAGTTCAAGTATTTAAAGAAACTTTTACTTGTTCATGGTGCATGGGCCTACCAGAGATTAAGTAAGATGATTTTCTTTTATTTTTACAAAAATGTAGCAATGTATCTTACACAGTTTTGGGTAAGTTGGGCGAAAGCTCTCAAACAAAACAAACAGGTCAGATGAGTTGACCTTTCCCTCCTTTTTTTCTTCTTTCTTTTTTGTAGTACGCCTTCTATAATGGATTCTCTGGCTCTACCCTGTATGAATCCTGGACTATGTCTTGCTTTAACGTAATATTTACCTTCTTGCCACCTCTGAGTATTGGTGTCTTTGATCAGTTTGTATCAGCAAGGATGCTCGATAAATATCCTCAAATGTACATGCTAGGGCAAACCAACGAGTTTTTTAACCAAAAGAAATTTTGGGGCTGGTTCATGAATGCAGTATTCCACTCGTTGGTCTTGTTTTTCCTTGGCGTAGGTGCATTAAGTACAGATGGCGTTTTCAGAAACGCCTGGGCAGGTGGGCAATGGTGGGTTGGGGCGACTGTATTTACAGCTGTCCTTGGATGTATTCTGTGTAAAGGCGCACTTATTACTGAGTAAATGTTCAAAACCTCAAAATTTATGCTAGCACATACTTACTTTTCATTTAGCGTCTGGACCAAGTATACTGTGATCGCTATTCCAGGGTCTATGCTTATTTGGTTTTTGTATTTGCCTTTGGTATCATATGTTGGTTCAGCTATTTCAGTTGATGTGTTTCCTGAATACTTTGGCATTGTGCCAATGCTTTGGGGAAATGTTAACTTTTGGTTGTTTGTACTACTTGTACCCTTTGTCTGCAATTTGCGTGATTTTCTTTGGAAATAGTAAAGTGTATCTAACTTACGGGCGTATATCTTTTGCTAACCAGTCTCTATAGTACGAAAAGGATGTATCGACCTCTTCCTTACCATTTTGTACAAGAAATTCAAAAATATAATTTACCCGACTATAGACCTCGCATGGATAGATTTAGACAAGCAGTAAATAAGGTCCGAAGGATTCAAAGACTCAAGAGAAATAGAGGGTATGCATTTTCACAAAACGACAGCGACCAAAATAAGATCATTCGCGTTTACGATACCACACAGCAGAAACCCCTTGGTTAAAAAAAGAGAAAATACTTGCTTAAATAAATCATCACGTTCCTTTTTTTTTTTTTTTTTATTATTGGTTTAGTAGTTCATTGATAATCCGTTTGGTTGCCTCCCATTCTTCTACTTCCTTTAGCAAATCTTGTATTCGACTGTTTATTTCCTCTTTATTCCTTTCCAACATACATTTCCATGCTGTCGATGCAGAGGGTATAAGGCTTAATGGGTTGCTTTTTTTGTTTCGGCTGTTTAAAAGTAGGGTGTTTTGATTAAATTGTGAAAGTAGTTGTTGCTGGTGAAGTAGGTTTTGGTTAAAATGTTGCTGTTGTGTTAATTGTAGGCTATTAGTGTTATTAGTATTAGTGTCAGGTAAGTGGTGCGGTAGAGCTCCAGGAGGGGGTAGGTGCTGTTCTGGTTGAACTCGTTCTTTTGTGTGTGTTTGTGATGAGTGAATCATATTTATATCGCCAGAATTAAGAAAGTCGTACAGTTCATTATTTGATAACTCCATACCAGTGGGGCCGCTGCTTTCTGCGTGTGCAAATGTGTGATTGTTTGGTGTTGTAAAATAAGGGTGTTCACTGCTTTCTACTATATTTGACAGTTGCGAAGGTTGGTGTTGGTGTATTTCTAGTGACGGTGATTGTCTCTCGTTGTTGTTGTCTCTAAGTGCTGTTGTATCAATACTACTATTACGTTGGTCATTGTTTTCGGGTATATTTTCCTCATTTTGTGATGATGGTGTTGCAGGGGTAGAGGTGAGCGGACTTGAGACTCCTGAGTCAATCTCAAAATCAATTCTTCTTCTTGAGGCCGATGAGAGTGGCGCGTCACTTTCAGTGGCTGATGTATCCATATCTGTACGGGCTCTTTTTCTAGCAGATGACTGTTGTTGTATTTTAGAGCTTTTATGATCATCTGTAATCATAATTGGGGGTGATCTTCCAGTAGCCAGCACTTGGTCGTTGGAATCTTTTATAACAAACACAATACTATTTGTGTACAGATAAATAATCGCAACAAATGGGAAATCAATTAATATTAAAGTCCTACCGAAACCCTATTTTTTCACTATGGTGGCGACAATAGCAAGTGATACGTGTTGGTATAACAGCTTCTCCTGAATTAAACTCAACTAGATCGCTGCAGTTGAACAGCAGAATTCTTCGGCGTTCCTCTTCCATGATTGCATTGTCGTTTAGGTCTGGCAGCTCGTTTGTGCTTAGCAATGCTGCTAGTTTGGCTGCATTGCCTTCTTTGTTTGCAGCTCGGGCTACTTTGTTATCTCTTTTTCTTTTCAAGCGTTTTCTCTATTAGAACATATAAGTACAAATTTCAGTCTGATTCCATGATCAACAACCTCTCGATGCACGCAGCTTGTACACATGATAATCTGGTCATCTGGGTGTGTTTCACATATCACAGCTGCTTCTAGTGATAGTACTTTTGATTCCACCAATGCTGCCTTTTCTTCAGTTCCATATTTTGGGTTTCTACGCTTGAGTTTGTCTTTGGCTACTAAATGCTCTGGTAACTTTAAATGTGTCCATTCGGTCGCAAGTTCTCCTTGAGAGTCCGCCAGCTGAAGACTTATTTTGATCTGTGTTTCCACCCTAGATTTGCCGCCCATATAAGGCAAACCTAAAACGCGGATGTGCCATGGGGTATCACTTTTAATTCTAAGAGGTGAATATGACAAAAAAAAAAACAGACACAGTTAGCATTATTTCAATTGCCTTTCTCTATCCTTTGTTTCTTACACCGGTGATGCTACCATATCTCCTTCAATAGGCTCGTCCGTATCTTTCATGGGGCCTAAGAGCCCATTATGACTAAAAAGATGGGGTTAGTACACACTCAAATTTAGGGTTATTTTTTTTGTTTGTTTTACTCTGGGAATGATGTTTGTGCCACAAAATCTTCAAAATTCAGGCAATTTCTTGCTAATATGGGGATAGCATGCAACAAAGGGTTGGTGAAAACCTAAATAGTGTTAGATGTTTTTTATCTAGAAAAGAAAAGAAAAAAGACTCCAATTGTTTTACTTGAAGTAGAGAAGAATGTCCACCTTCTTTCGACTTTTGTTTTTCCTTTTTTGTTGCATCAGGTTTTACGAATTCATCCATTTTCAAGTCATTTTGTTGAGTATTGAAAACTAAGTTGAAGAGAAAAGGAAAAAAAAAAAGACAATCATTTAGAATAAAAGATGAAACGAGAGAAATGTTGTATTTTACTATCATTGTTGTTACTGTGATGACTACTAGTGTCAGGCTGGTGTTGATGAAAAGCGTTATTATGTGCATTGTAATCAACGACCTGGTTCAAAAAGAGATCCATGGCCTGATCATTTGGTTGCTGTGGATGTTGATGCTGTTCCTGTTGTTGCTGTTCGTATTTTAACAAGGAAATCTCATTGTCCACTCCAATTGTGCCCTGAGTGGGTTTAAATGAAGCAGACGGCTTGGATTTATAAATATTCTTAATTAAGTTTTTCACTTTGGGCTGGTTTGCTTTTATATTAAGACAAGGAAAAAAAAATCACATAAACCACAGTGAGAGATTGAAGAAAGGCTTGTCGGAAAACTAAATTATAAACGGTCACTTTTATTTGTTAAGTCTATGTACTACGAGCAAATTCAACTCTTAAGATAAGACTGTCATAACCATAACCGTTAATAGCTTGTTGAGCTCTTTCAGCGTCTTCACGAAGACTGAAGGATACAAAAGCGAATCCTTTACAAAGGTTTGTTTCACGATCACGAGCCAAGTAGACACGAGAGATACTTCCAAAGCGGTTGAAAAGATCATAAATGTCACTATCTGTAACATCTTCAGACAAGTTTGTGACACGGAGAGTTGCTGAGTCGTCACGCTTCTCTCGCATTGATTCTCCAGCAGAGGAGGTTCCAGTTTTGTTACGAAGGTGAGGAGGGGTGTATTTGTTGGGGCCGGCGTTGTCATCTGTTGTAGTTACATCTCCAGCATCCAATTTGACAGATTCAATAGTAGAGGCGATTTCATCCAATGGTTGCATAGTATCCTTATAAGGGCATTTGGAAGTAAAGTGCTCGCCTTTACAGATACGGCATGCAATGTTTTTGGTTTTAAGCTGGCTTTGGAGTTTGATCTTCGCTTCCTCTTCAGCGGCAGCTTCAGCATCCTATAGTGTTTTTTTTTAGGATAGCAAAGAAACGTTAGTTACAGGGAAAATAAACAAAATAACTGCTTGGTACCTTGCCAGTGGAGGATTTCAATTTAAGAGGAATGTTTTCACCAATAGTGGTTGTAGAAAGATCAGGGCCGGCCTTTCTGCCTTCTTCCATACCAAACTTTTTCCATTTTTTACGTTGCGCAACAGCTTTGTTGACATGTTCAGTAACAAGCTTGGATCGAATCTTTCTGGTTACCTAGAAAGAGAAGGTACATTCATCAGTACATGAGCGTGTTTGAGCTTGCATTTGATTGCTGATTACTGACTTTCACTTTTTTGCCGTCATCATTGTCTCTAAATTCTATAATGACTTTGTTTCCATCTTCATCAGTGTAGACTTGAGGTTGGAAAGAATCTTTAGACTAACGTTAGCTACTGTTCTCTAACTTTTTTTTTTCACTAAAAGCACAATGCTTATTTTTCTTTTTAGCTTTTTATTCTTCTAACCTTCTTCATCCCCATATTCGTCAGCCCAAGACTTTCCAGGTGCGCTGTTGAGTAGAGTCAGAACAAGTTTATCGTGTAATTTAAGCACACCTACATCGTGTCCATATTGTAAAGAAATTTTTTTGTTTATTAGGAGTGTGCGTATTTATTTCGAAACAAGCCACGATTCACAGTAAAGCCTTTGTGTTTAAATCTCAGCGCCTGCTCTGCTGCATTGGAATATGAATTGATAAAAACTTCCAGTTTTGATAGATTGTGAGCCAGTACGCATACAGATTTCGTTTCCTGATACTACTCAGCTTTTTATACTTCCTAGGGAAATGCTATTGGTGATAATTACTGTAGTAGAAATTTAGTTGATATTACTCATTAAAGTCGCAAACTAGCTTTACGTAAGTGAGCCCTTCTTTGTTTTCTCACCCAGTCCAAAATTTCATGTGCTATTGCTTAATCATTATATACTATGCTTTGTCATATGATTTAAGTTCATTACAATGGAAATTTTTTTGTTCTTTTGTTTGTCAGTATGTCACATCAGGCTTTGTACAGTACGGAAAAAGTATAATTCACTATGTAAAAAGTATGTACAGAACAAGTAAACTTGAAATTGATAAGCCTTTGACCTCATTCTTTTTAAATATATACTGAGGCAATAAAATTTGGGTAGTCTACTCAACATTCAGAAATAAGTTATACATGCAAGCAATAACACGTTAGAAAGTTATTTTGATTTTGGACAAACGAACCCGTACCCGTACCTGTGTACAGTTACAGCATGTTTTTTTTACTCATCAGTTTTAATTACAATGAGTGAAAATAGGCAAACCTGTAAAGTCAATTTGAATACTTTGCTAATAGCTTTTTAATATTTATTAAATTGCTTGTTGGATTCATTATAAAAAAGGACAGTCAATTAGAATCTTTAAGTAATGGTTTTTATTTTATTCTTTATATGAGTATCGATGGGATGTGCTAGTAATAGTATTTGTGTTAAACAGAATGGTCGGTCTTTTGCTTTATATTTATACTATATAGTGATAAATCCTGATTGTAAATCACGATTATTTATACTACGCAAACTTCTTATTTTTCTTATATTACATATTCTATACTAAACGCCTTTAACTGATATATTTTTTATTTGTCTGATACTATGTAGGCAATATCCTATAACGTTGTTTAGGCTCACAAGCAATATGTACCGACATTCCATGGCCCAGTCTTTTTTAATCCTTTTGAAGTTTCAGTCAAATACTACAAAAATATCGATTAAAAAGTCAGTTGAAAAATGCTTGAGGTACTCTATTACTGACATTTGGCCTTTGCTTGTTATTCTTTGTACTGAAAAGATATCTTCGTCAGTAATATCACTGCTATCACCCACTCTGGAAAATTTTCATAAGCGAACGTTCGATAGTACTGTATGGGTGGAAAAGTGTCTATTCATCTTCAAAAATGCAATTAACTTTAGCAAAGACGGATCAAGTAAACCTCACCTGTTAGTAGTATTTGCGATCTATTTTTCCGATGATAAAATGCAAAAACAAAAGCTGCGAGATACTGGCAATCTCATAATCAAAGATTAGTAAATAACAAATAAAGCTCACCTACAATTAAATGTAAACCTGCCTATCTCTTAAATGTGAACACAAGCTTCTTAGTTTCTAAGCCTTTTATTATTTTATGAGTATTTACTTTATCTAAACAGGTCCTTCTTAGGTGTCACTCATCAGTTATAGACTACTACAACTGTTTAAGCGTTACATTTTTTTAAAAAGGATTCTAACGAGCTTTTCTAATCTTTTAAACTAAAGATATATAGACATTTTTTTTTCTTGCACTTTCTGTAATAACCATCAAATCAACATATAAGCGGGTTTCGGTTCTGTAAATATTGATTATATCTGTGTTCTTTTTTTTAGACAAATAAAACGAATAATCCTTTTTCTGAGCTTGGTTATCAACTAACCGTCTGTTATTCTCTTACCAATTACTAGCACATTGGCCCCAAGTTCTGTATTCAATATGGCTTTGAAAAAATATGGAAACGAAAAGAAAAGTGATCAGTTTGTAAATAAAAGACAGCCTGATGAAAATAGGTTTTCAAAAATACCACTAATACCAAAGCTTTTATGTCAACTCTATAAAATCAGTTTGTTTGTTTATTTTGAAAGCAAGATTCTTTTCCCCATATGATTTTCTACTATTCAGTTTAATTGCAAAGTATTATAGTCAAGAACCTAAACAAATGGTTTTTTCGGAACAAAATGACTTTACCTCAAGATTATAAAGATTACAAACTCCCAGTCGTTAATGAAGGCTCTTGCCATTTCTTTTCAATAAACAGCGCAGATAACTCTCTGGCTTGAAAAGGTTTAAAATTTAAATACGATCATGATTGTGATCTTGATTGGCTTGCCAATTTACCAGAGGTTCCAGATGCTATGAAAGAGAGATGCCCCAATTTGATATAATATTCAGGTACTACTGGATTAGTTGTTTTCGAGATATGTTTGTTTTCTCACGATTCCTAATATTTTAAATATTATGGCACGTTTCAAAGACATTTATGTTTAAAAACAAGAACAAAACTAAAAAGAAACAAGAAACCAAGCGTTTTGCAGTGACTGGATGTAGCTCTCTGCTAAATAAGAAAAAAAGGAAAAAAAGGAAAGATAAGGAGGGTTCCTTGAAAAAAGTTCTTGTTAAATATTCTAGGTCGTCTCTCCAAAGCAGGCAAAGTTGAAAGACTCGGTATTCTTCGAATTAGGCATTAGCTATTTTTTTTTACGGCTCTAGCCAACAAAAGCCCAGTGGAAAGCTACCTTAGCCATGAGAACCACAAAAAAAAAAAGAAGGGCTTTAATAACGGAGTGCTCATTAATTTTAGAGTTTCCAACACTGTTACTGTAAATAGTGCCATATGCAATGATGAAAGTAGTAGCAAGGTTTGCTTAACAAAAAATGGTACCGATCAGTGCTTACTAATTTTTTTTTTTTACTAAGATTCGTAAAAGAATTCATGAAGTAGCTCAAGGATTTAGCGATTTTCGGATAAATTAGATGGAGAGGAAGCTAACCTTGGAGGACTTGTAGGTTGCTTGGATAACAGGAATCTTATTTATTGCATTTTTAGCAATCGGGTGTTGGAGTTCAATGTCTAGAATTTGTCAAAGAACGCCATAATATATTTCATCCCTATTCGCAAGTTTTTATCACACTATAAACGTACATAAACTAATGAAATACTTTTTTCGTACAAGTCCTGAAGCAAATAATATCATTGGACCCGGAAAGGGGGTTTCCCCTAGACCTATCTAGACCGAGATTAGTATAATGAATATGTGAACAACCATGAAACTGAGAACTACCAAACTCCCTTGCTATTAAAAGAACATTTTCATACGGTTATCAATACTGTAACTATTTGCGCTTTATATTAGAATCTACGACTACTTTATGAACTGACTTGATGTTTATTGATGTAGGATGACTTGGGGCAATTCAAAAAAGAAACCCGACGCATCTCAGCTTTAATATTGACCAATGGAAACCTAAAGCAAGGTGATGTTTAATATCAGGCGTTTTTTGAAGAGTTTCCAATTCAAGTGTATTCGCTTTGCTTCCAGATACACAAATTGACCATGTATTTCCTGTTTTTATTTGTAGTATTAAAGGATATGAAGCCTCATATGATTATAGCTCTAACAAAGCATTTGTTTGACCATATTTAGACTTAGTTGGTAAAACGCTCAACAACAATAATCGCAAAGGTTACTTTTTACAAGGGCAACCATACTTGGAAAGTATGAGCCAAAAATCAAAGGCTACAGGCGCTAATATGAATGAAACGTCACAGCATAAATCAGATGGCTTGATTAAGCTTTTCAGTTTAAAGAATTTGGAGATACTTTTACTTGAGACTTCTGGTCATTTTTCTAATACCGATCAAGCCAAAATTTAGCTTGATCACCATCAAGGCATGTATGGCATCCTCGCGATGCTTAAGTGTATTGCTGATGACTTTTCTTTTGCTTCAGATGAGACACTCAGTCAGGTGAAGGTTTTCTTCATGCAGGCTGCTGGTAATATATCACTTTTATCAAACATGGCAGTGAATTCTGATATTGTGTTTATATATCAATAGATAAGCGATTGCATCTACGGAGTATCTCTTATAAAGAAGACGACTTGTTTGACTTCTGGAGAGAGTTTTGTATTGAGATTCTTTTAGACTGTGATGATAGAACAATGTATCTTCCACAGTTTATACCATTCTGTTGGAGCATTAAGGTAATAAACATAGGCGAATATTCTAAAGAAATACTATAAACCTAAATGACTCTGTATATAGTGTTTATTGGAGAATTCTGTGGACATTATCTATAACTTTAGAAAGGAACATCAAGTCAACAGTTTGAATTGTATCTACAATCCCAAAAAATATATTCGACTTGGCGACGTAGTTAACCCAGTCATTATCAAGTTGACTAAAGACAAAGATAGTGCTGGTTTGGGTAACCTTGGCCCAATGCTTTCACCCTAGCATGTTTAGCTTTTTTTGTTCATTTGTGAATAAAATTATTCTAATTTACATCATGCTCAACCAATATCCTACGAGTCGTTTCTGTAGAAGAGTTATTAAAAAAAAAAACCCCATCTTTTATCTGTTTCTTTAACGTTTACAATTTTATAAAATCAAAAGCAAGTCAAGAACCCGCACTTACACTTCCTTAAAACTTTCTTGATCCAATTATAGTTATGTTACTGTTGTTTGTCTGAGCCAATAGATGAGTGCTGTCTATTCGTTTTCACTCTTTATACGTTTAAAAGTAAGCTTCATAATACAGCGAGAGATCTCGTGTTGTATGATTCTTTTTCACGAGTTTTTGCCTCTTTTCTTTGATTAAACAAGTGAATGATACCAGCGAAAAAGATGGTTTTGTTTACATAAAAAGAGCAAGGACCAAACTAGCGGGTTATTTTTTTCTGTATTGTAGGTGGTCCCTAGCCCCTTGCTTTAAAAGGCAATCCCTAAATCGGAAAAAAGGCTCCTTTCTGCATTTTAACTTTAGCCTTTTCTATCTGCAGTTCTAATCGGGTGGGGGAAAAAAGGCATTAGATATGAACACGCTCACAGAGCTTTGAATACCATAAAAATTTTCTTTAGTTTATACTTTGGTTAATCAACAACCAGCGTTTTTTTCTCTCTCTCATTGAAACCATACAGGTGAAGAGATTATATCCGGATTTTTTATTTATTAGGCAAGTAGGCAAGCTGTTTTAGTATGGCGACTGTAAAAAAAAAAAAAAAAAGCAGAGTGAGGAAGGCATGGATTTTTATAATTTGAAAGTGAGAAGGAGAACGAGAGTGATGATGATGATGATGATAACAATAATAATAATAGGGATGTTGTTTTATTGAATAAGAATGTAAAGGGGTAAAATATATATTATGCTGGAGTGATGAGTAAGAGTTGACTTTGTGCGGGCCGGAGCATGATTCTATAGGTATTTTCGAATAAACCGAGGGATTGACCGGACCATACGTCTTTTAAGTAAGCTTTGGTTAAGCCAATGTCTTGAAAGAAAAGGGTGACTTGATGATTGAAGCCGAGCATGAAGAGGTAAGTATGAGCGTTGATAAGACAGACGTAGATACGACCGTCCTTTAGCTTTTTCCACCAGACCTGCCTTCTGTTTTGCCAGACATCGCCGGAGCCTATAGGTTTAGCCATGATACCACTTTGGTGAATCTCAAGCATTTCTTGGTGATTATACCAGTCCAGGTATTTTTCAGGTATTTTTCTGGGGTCTGAACCAAGACACATGACAGAGGATACCATTGACCAAAACGTGATGCAAGTCCGCCTGACATCGTCGTTATCCAGGCCATCTACACATTCTCCATCGACAGTCATGCCGACCAGGACGACGTCGAGGTCAATATAGAATCCATAGTCGCTGCCAACGACACATTTGCTTGCCCATTTTTCACAAGGGGTGATACGCTGCATAATACGATGTGTGGTGGTCATGGTTCGAGTAGAGTAAGATTCGATATCGACATAGACCCGGGCTCCGTTCGAGATATGAGCCCATTCGTCTGCATACGAGTGATCGATATACCAAGAAATTTCTACCCAAATATTGTATTTTCTTAGCGCGTTGTACAACATTGCAGTACAGGCTCGACTGTCAGGCGCCTGGTAAGGATAATACTCGCTGCCACCGCCGGGACCCACCGCATCCAGCTTAACAAATGAAACCCCATATTCATAAAGTAAATCAGCCACCGACTCATAATAGTTTCTGGCCAGAGCATTATGTGCATCTGGCATGAACGTCGTCCCTGCAAATCCACAGCCATCGCGTTTCTCCTGAGCTAACTCTCCCAATCGACTCTCGGTTCCTTTGATTCTACAGTTTCTAAACACAGCATCCTGTCGAATCCCAGGTAGGATATAAACACCCAGTTTGTGTCCGTTTTTCTTCAGATACTCTGAAAGTGCTTTTAATCCGTTGGGAAATAAATCCTTACGGGCCGTCCAACGACCAAACTCATCACAATCCCCACACCTAAACCGGTTTCGTTCAGTATCTGTTTACTGTTTAGGCCCAGTGTTTTACCATCCAGAATCTAGATTGATGTATTCGTATTGTGGTAGATTCTCTCTCATGCTGTCAGAGATCTCTCGAATCTGTTGCTCATTAAACCTTGGGTACTATTCTGTCAATAATAGACTTTTATGAACCTTCATTAACAATTACCAAGGATTGAGGTGTTTGCCGCCATAACCTGGAACGGCGTCCAGTAATTGAGTAGACCAAGTAGAAAAACCCAAAAGCGGTTTTTTGGCATAGTCTGGTACACTCACCATAGTGTTCAATAGCTTGTTTTTAAAAAAATTTAAAAAAAAAAAAAAATAAAATAAAAAGAGAGGGAAAAACTCCTATTTACCTTTTATTTATATTATGCAATTTACAAAAGTGGGAAAAAAAAAAAAAATAAAGAGGGTGTGAAACAAAGGGTGGGTTATCGGTGTTTAAATACGTGAGAGATCATTGGAGGAGGGGGGTTTAGGCATATTTTTGAAGCTCGTGTCGAAAGGCGTTGAGTCTCTGCAAAGAATAAGTGAAATAGTCAAAATCGATTTCGCTTTGACTGGCCTGTACAAAGCCCCATAAAGACCAGAAAAGATGACAGGCCATTTTCCATTTTTCGACTTCTGGTAATAGTTCAGAAGCGTGTTGGCTATCATAAGCAGACAAGAAACGCATTTGCTCTTCGGCTTTAGGATAATTCTCTGGGTTCATGGTGTGAGGCTCTTGACTATGATAGTCGTACATCCATTCACAGAAATGATTGGCTATATCGTACCCTCTCGGATTATAGCCAGCATACTCAAAGTCGATGACGACCAACTCGCCTGTGCCATTTACTTTGAGAATATTTCCATATTGTGTCTAAAGGAGGGGAAGTAAGCATAGGATTAGATACTCTTTGGGAAACTTACATCGTTATGAGCAAATACGGTGTCAGTTGAAGTCAGAAGAATAGATTGGCAGGTCTCGATTTCGGTTCGTAGTTGAGAAAGATTGAGATGCTCTTGGATTGTGTTAGCCCAATCTGGGTTTTTTTGGATAAGAAGGGCCAATACGTCGTTTTGGAGGGCAAGATACCATTTGTCGATGAATTGCCAGACTTCAAGTGGCTCGTTGTGGGCAGGAGGAAAGGTATTTACGATTGAATGTAGCTGGTATAGACGAGAAGCAATTTGGTTAGAAGTAGCTGCATGACGCATATCATGACGTGTGAGGGTGGTAGAGTCCAGATATTCTTCAAATCGGCCGTTTTCAAAGGTAGCGAGCAGTGCAGGTCCAATATTCAACTGTGAAAGACGAGAGAGCCAAGCGAGCTCCTTGTCTCTGTCCAGAATTTGCTCGCATCCGACACCGTAAACACGTAGTAAGAGGCGTCTTTGACCGACAGTGACAAAATAGACAGCGCTGGAGGTAATAGATGAGTGACTATAGAAGAAAACAAAATCGATACCTACTTTGTCATCGCACCACTGACACGATCCAGTTTAAATTCGTTTTTTAACGCATGCGTTGAGATGGATGGAAATAGGGTGTGTATTAACGTTTGTACCTTCTGCATCAGAGCTCTTCCTTTCAGCGTTCTATTTCTCAGATTAGTCCAATGTTTATCTTGTAAAGTTTTACCTCAGGTCGATCACCGTTTTGCAGTGAGGAAGGTCGTTTTCAACTATACAGTTTGTCACAGGTTTCTTGCTCAAAGGCAATACGCTTACCAAAGAACGACGTTTCGTAAGCGTTCTGTCCTTGTTCTTTCGAATGTGAATAAATCGTTTAATAGAGTTTAAAAAGGGCTTGTGTATAAAATCAGCAGAAGACATGATAAAAGTAAAGAAAAAAGAACAAGTAAGATGGTCTCTTTTAAAACCTTGTTTCTTTTTTCAAGCCCAGCTATTGCTGTGAAACGAGAAAGACATGACATCAGCCCCCACTCGCGCGTCAGTTCATGCGTTCATGTCCATTGACCTATCGCGTTCCTTGTCGGTCATTTCAAAAAAGGAAATTAAAAGAGATCCCGCTTAAGGAAAACGATATTTTCTCACATGAGCATTTGGGGATAAGACGGAGAGCGCGCTGATTTGTTCAAAAAAAAAAAAAAAAAAAAAAAGAAAAATTTCATGATGTCTTTATTGTTCTGTCAGCCCAGCTGTTATAGAGATGTATGTGTATTATATTGATTGTTTGTATGTGTTGTGTGTGAATAGTTAGAATGATTATTTCTTCACTTGCAATCTTTCCACAGGGAATCGTTTCGCAAGGAATGCATGAACGGGACCAATCACCACAAGTCTTTCATACGCTAATGCAGCCAAACAATTGCCCAAACAAATACCCCACAGTTTCCATCGGAAGTCAGTAGGCATTACGTTATGTCCCAATGGGGTATTGTAAGCTTCAATGTAGATGGGAGGCACGCTATAGCCTTCCTGAGCTAATACAGACTTGGTACCACAGTTGAAACGGAACAGACAACCCAATCGGTTAGGGTCAGCCAAGAGACAGTACGAGAAAATGGCAAAGTAAAGCAACCAGAGAAAGACGAGTGCGTAGTTGCGATAAAAGTGCTGTCGGAATTTGTAGCCAAAGTTGAACACCGCTGCGTTGTTAATAAATTGAAACAGACAGACAATCGCCAATACTTCAGCTTCAAAATTATCGGCCAACAACCACCATTTGGAGATATCAACCACGGTCGAGTCAAATTCGTTGCAACGGAACCAGGCTTGTTTGAAAAGCATGGCAAAAGCACTAGCCAGAAATATCCAGTTGATAGCCACTACACCCAAGCCAGAAGCCAAAGTCTGAGGACCGAGGAGTCGCGCTGTAGGTCTTTGCGCTTCTAAGCGTTTGGCAGGATAGGATTGAGATACGGCCCAAGTGAGAAATACGGTGATAAAGACATCGACCGCGATCCAGACGTTCTGAGACATGGTGATAGAAAAATAAAAGGTATAGATCTTGAGCATCATCATCACCTGACCATACATGACCAAATACTTGTAGTTTGTAATGGATGTGGCCAAAGCACCACGGCCTTGACGAATCAATTCCACACAAGAGCGAACACTACGAATACTGGTGCTAAAAGGGGATACAATGGAGGCTTCTGCATCCGACATGGCAATACCTACATGAGCAGCACGAAGCGCCCCGCAGTCATTACCACCATCGCCTGTCATAGCCGTAATACCACGCTCCATATGCAATTGAATACAAGTGACTTTACCAGTCGGCGTCATACGTGCAAAGACACGCGTATTTAACAAGTACTTTCGCATCAAATCACGATCGCAAAGCCAATCAAACGCCTTACCCGTAACAGCCAACTCGATCGGAGTATGACTTGAGTTGAGCAGCATTTCGTCCACATTGATATCCGGGAATACTTCAGGTTCGTTTACATCAGACCAAACAATCCTATCCTGCGCTTTGTCCAAGTCACCCAACAACACACGCGCGCCGGACTCGACCATACCACATTGACGGGCAATATAAACACCTGTCAAGGCGGTATCCCCTGTAATCATGATGGTACGTGTGGCGCCGCGTTTGAGTTCAGCAATGCTTTCGGTGGTATCTTCCTTCAATAGATTCTTGAACACAATCAAACCAGCAAAGTGGATCTCTTCTTCCATCTGGTCTCTGTTCCAGTTCTGGAAAGCCTTTAAACCCCCAATGCTATCCAATTCAATTTCACGATGAGCTAATGAAAGCACATAACATCCTTGACGTGCCAAATCGGCAGCCGTTGCATCATAATCAGCAGGTACAGACTCAGGCACACAAAGATCCTTGATTTTTTCATAAGCACCCTTGACAAAGATATGGACCTTTTGGGTTTCTTGATCAAGTATAGCTACAGACATGGACATCCTAGCATGTACAAATTCAAATCGCTTCAAAACGTGAATAGGCGATCTACTCTCATTGGGTGATATCATAGGAGGTGTTAAGGTGTCCACATAGTCTTCTTTATCGGGTTCGTCTTTTAATTCCCATTTGGAAGAGCGGAACATTTCGATATCTACCGGATTACCTAGTGTATCACTTTATCAGCTTATTGTTCTATATACATATATAAATCAATCACTTACCAATAAATTGTCCGTTTAAGGTGGTGACTGCATGACAAGAAGCAAGACCCATCTGCATCAAACGGGGCATTTCTTCTACCGTCGATATATGACGATCAAAACCGGGCGTTTGATTCTCTTTTCGTTGTTGAACAATAGCATCTACGTTGTTGATAGGCTTGACACCATAGAACTCCAAGCCTTCCTTGGTTAAAGTACCCGTCTTATCAAAACAAAAGAGTTGTACTAATAAGAGATGAGATCAAATGAATCGAGGGGGGGGGTAGCGCTTTTTTTTTTTTTTTTTTTTTTTTTTTTTGATGATTACCTTTTCCTGCCATCAAAATACGAGGTAAATCCACACAATAAATTTGTTTTTTGCGAAGTCGACTGGCTGCAACCGATTGACCGACGACCAGAGCAGCAGGCAAAAGAGGGGAAACGAGTTGACAGATACAGAACATAGCGTAAAACCAGGCACTGGTTCCTTTGGCATAGAGCCAGATAGCTAGCCCAAGACAGACCAGACCACAACAGAGTAAGATCAAGAAGACAACCTTGATCTGTTCATCGAAAATAAAGGAGACGCGAGTAGGGAACAAGATCTTTTTGACCAATTCACCTTTATCAGTAGAAGTACCTGTGTTGGTGACCAATGCCATGACAGGGGTATCGCTTTCAGTCCGTTGCGCTTGGGAGATGATAGTACCCGCATAGATTGTGGAGATTTTAGCAGCACCCATTTTATCGTAAGGTGTGGGATCGTCTTGACGTACAGGGAATTTACGAATCGGTAAAGGTTCACCGGTTAACGAACTCTCATCAGCTACAATGTTTCCAGTCAAGACCACGGCATCACAAGGGGCTGTCTTTCCTTCGCTCACTTCAAACACATCACCAGGCACCAAGGCAGAGGTCGATGTTTCTAACCATTGACCGTCACGTAGGATCTGAATGCGATCTGTAAATTCGGCCATCTTCTTGATACGATGTTCGGACTTGAGACGTACGTAGACTTTCACTATGGCCGAAAGCAAGATCACGGCTGTATCGGCAATACCGACTTGCCAGTAAGCAAAGTAATAAAACAGCCAGAGCGCGGTGAACTGATAGATGTAAAAGAAGGAAGAAAACTCTCGTAGGACGGCCATCGGCACATTGGGTACATACACCTCAATAAAGTTGGGACCGACCATTTCCTCACGTTCGGCGGCAGTGTCAGAAGTCAAACCGGAGCTGAGCTGTGCCAATTCGGCATTGGTTTGACCCAATTCGTAGTGATGAGGCTTGAAGAGCTGTGAGAGGGGGTGGTATACGTAACGGGTACATTGGTATATAAAGTATTTCGTGCCATGGCTAGTGGTTTTTAAAGGAGCCGTGGCTACCACCACGTCAAGACCAAACGCTTCTTTACCCATCTTTTCCAAGTAACGTACGAATTGGACCACACGATCCTCGTCATCCAAAAAGATAATGGAGGACTCTTTGCGTTCCACTTGCACATATTGACCTTCATCGTAGGAGCATTGAATACGGAAAAAGTTGGGTAGACGCGATTTGAAGACGGTTAAAGAGGCAAACCAGAGAAAGAAAACGTACCACATGCCCATAAACGTACTGGATTGTACCAACGCATTACCGCGGAAGAAGAGGTAGTTTTGATAGTAATCGTAGGTAATCAAGACCATGTAGGCTAACATACCAATCGATTGAAGTACGTAAATCACAGACACCAAAAGACCAAGGTAGTCACGCTTGTAGGCCTTGATCACCGTATCTTCCTCTTCATAACTACCGTTGAGCGAACGAGAGTCTTCTTCACTTGTTTTCTTGGCCATCTTTTCGTTAGGGTCCAAGTAATTCTCTTGTTTGAATTCTTCTACTTTCAGCTGTCGGCGTTTGATCAATCGCTCACGGAAACGCTTGTAGAGAGTCCAGCCAACGAGAAAAAAGACGCAGGAGCCATAGAACGTCCAGAGCGCGATGAACACAGGCTCGGTAAATGTAAGCTCGCCGTAATCGGGAGTTGGGCAAGTGTCCCACATGACGGATTCAGGGTTGCTACTCCAAGGAGAAACCGTACCAAGGCCCAGGTTGCTGGCACAGGCCTGTTCTGTTTGAGAAGCCTTCTTGTTGGCATCAAAATGAGGAATATTGACTCGGTTAGTATTAAGGCATTTATAGACAGGAGTTGATGCTAAAGCAGGAGCGCCAGGACATGCACATTTCGATTGAAGTGAGGTAGGGCAAGATTCTCTACAGACAGAGTCCACACAATAAGTCTGGCCATCGGGACAACTAGGACGGATGCTTTCTGGGCACAGGCTAATATCCTTCACACACAATGATGGGCACGGGTATGAATTGTAGGTGGGTAATGGGCATTGGTTACCGTTGACATCCCAACCGTTGACTAATAAACACTGAGTATGAAAAACAAAGAAGTATCAAAACGAACCTGTATTCCATGCAGGTGTTGCCTGAACTACACCTGCCAAACCAAACAACAGCCAAAATAGCTTATTGTATACCTGGTATTTCATGATCAAGAAAGCAGAAATCCAGAGTATAATTGAGAGAGAGAAAAAAAAAAAAAAGAGAGAGAGAGAGAGAGAGAGAAAGAAGGATGTTGAAGAATCAAAAGAACACCATTTTGCAAATAAATATAAATGATCTCTCTCTCCAACCAAATTTGGAACATTTTCTGAGTTCTATACGGGAATAATAATCCTACAGTGGTAGAAACGAGGAATAGAACGGAGATTGAATGTTTGTGTGTACGCCAGTCTGCGGAACACCACCATTGTACAGAATAGAGCGGGGGCCAATGAAGTGTCAATAATTTACTCTGAAGAAAACAACAGATGGAGATGGCGGAGGGAAAAAAAGACCAAAATTGTAGAAATACCCATGAAACGTCGACGGATTTGTATCACTGCAACGAGAACAGAGTCGGGAGCGTATTTGCAGAATTTTGGCAGAAACTGAGTACTGATGCACAATTGACGCAATCTTGTTTCACAACCAATGGTTGACGTCTCCACACAAGTAGCTACCCTTATTTCCCTTTCACAGCTTACGGGCATTTAAAAAACAGTAAACGAAACCCTTAACTTTGCTTTTTTGCTCTTAAAACCATCGACCCTAGTTTCATAAAGTCTCACTTTTGAATTGCTTAGCACCACCCAAAAAAAAAAAAATTTCAAACTAGCGGCTCATCATTCAACTTACACACCCCTGTACCTGTTTCTGTTTCCAATGGTTCTTAATGTTCCAGTACTCCCGCATCTATCCAATTATATCAGAGCTCAGAATATTTTGATTCTAACTGTTTTGGGTTAAGCAGAAAGCTACAATGTCGTACCAGCACGCCAGATGGAGTGAAGTCATATGATATTGCCTTTTTTTCTTTTTTTTTTTTGTCAACTGCCCTGAATAGCTCTGAAGAACAATCAACACTGATCTGACCTTGGTTTGATCCAACATCAACCAACAAAAGTGGCCCTAAAAATCTTTTCTACGTCCATCTTACAGGCCTCTTCTTTGCCAAAAACATCCTTTTACAGCGCCAGGTTTCTCCAAAGTACATCCAAAGCGGTGACTTAAAGCCCGTGTGTATTTTTAAATTGAAGTCTTTTGATTGCGATAGTATGATGGAATCATCGTGAGTTTTGATATGCTCATAAAACGATCGGCTTCTTTTGTAATATTAAAAAAAGCAAGCTTAAATTCTATTTGCTTGCGTGTTTGGCAATCCACAATTATGGATATAAACAAATACTTGGAAAAACAAATTTAAAAGGAGAAGCTGCTCATAAATTCAGGCTTTTGTTCAAATCATTCAAGACGCTATGCTCAGAATTGTACTGCTTGTTGTGGCGTATCGTTTTGCTGTAGAGTTGCTTAAAAAAAAAAAAAATGGCTGTATTTTTTTTTTTTTTACATCCAAGTGTTCCTTGATGTTCTATGCGCTGAAATACAAAGTAAACAAACTCCTCGTTCACTTGACGCCATCTGTGGTGTTTGATCAAAGTTAATTTCTTAGGCCAAGGCTTTTTTTTTTTCTTTTTTAAATGTCAACTGCAAGAGCAGTTTGAAATCTTCAATCCCATTTTGTATATAAACAAAAATATACGAAAATATATTTACGCATTGGCTGTATCAAGAATACTTGCTATGAGCTGTTTATTCAAAAACAAAAAGTAAAACCTCTACTGCGACTCCCTTTCTGGACATGCAAACTTTATGTACAGAATTGAATAAAAAAAAAAAAGCTATACTTTCACGTCTTGAATATTCATCGTTCCTTAGTATCGCCCAAAAATTGCACTCTCTTTTGTAGCCACTTTTTTTTTTTGTTATTTTTCGTAATTGACTCTGTTGAGTGACATTTGATATTTTGAAAAGGTGAGACAAACATTGATTAGTGTCTATAAACAATTTCTAAACTGAACACAGCCTATTAAGTTTGTAGGATGCTTGGCTACCTTTTTTTATACCCCAGCAGAAATGCCCTTTTCACGCATAAATAGAGATCATAGTATTTTATTCCTGACCGCCTTTGGGGTAGAGTGCCTAGAACAAACTAGAAGAAGACTATTTATGATGTATAGGTTTTCAATGGTACTGATTGAACTAGCATACACATGAACCGTGTTTTCAAAATAAAGAGGAATAAAAGGCAAAAAGAATGAGGCAGCCGTGTTGTATTTCTCTACTGAAATGTATCCACAGTAACAAAACATAAGGTCAAGCTTATTGTTTTTTTTTTTTTTTTTCAAGGTCAAAACAGAACGATTTTTCCAAGTGGGTCGAAAGGTAATTCTTCCTTTTACTGATCAGTGAAAGGTCTAATATTGGTAACGCATGCAGATTTTGTTTGTTTTTTTTTTTTTTTTTTTCTCTTTTTTTATTACAAAATTGGAAAATTTAAGCTCAATGTTGAAGAATTTTACATAGTAAGTTCCTATCAATTAAACGAAAGAAATGAGTATATGAGAAAATTGGCAATGGGATGAAGAAATTTACCATGATGGAGTTAACAACGTCGTTGTTGTTCTTCTTAAGGGCGTTGATAGCCTTAGCACGAGAGACCTTGGCTTGGGTAACAACCAATTCAATGTCCTTTTCCTCAACACCTTCAGCATCAACTTCTTCCTCATCTTCTTCGGCTTCAACAGCTTCGGCTTCAGCGGGCTTTTCTTCACTGGCTTCGGCATCAGCAGCAAGTTGTTGTTCCATAGCGGCTTGTTGAGCACGGGCAGCCATGTCTTCAACAGCCATTTCACCGAAAACGATGTGGGTGTCAGAGTTGTTGCTCTTGAAAACTTCAGGGTTGTTGATGGTGAAGACCATACCTCTACCGCGGGTGAAGGTAACACGGTTGATACCGTTAACAGGCTTCAAGCCAAGAGCAAGAAGAGACTTGCGGGCCTTTTGTTCAGCGCGAGATTGGGTGGTAGCTTGAGCGTTCTCAGTGGACATCTACTTTCTTAAAATCAATAACTGTGCTACTTTTTTTTTTTTTTTTGGGAGGGAGATAAAGTCATAGAGTAAATAGATAAGCGCTGAATAGAGTTGCAAATCGAATGACTGAAAGCAAGCAAAGAAAAAAAAAAAATAGAAGGATGAGTCGCAATGTTGAGAATGAGTTGAATTAAATTGTGCATGCACAGAATTGAGACATTGTCGCTGATATACACGAAAAAAATCCATCCATCTCTTTATCTTGTTTTTTTTTTTTTTATTATTATTTTTCATCCATCCTTCAAAAGGCTACAATCGACGTTCTATTCACTTCTGTTGTTGCCATCTATTCACTCCATACTTTGACCCCCTTTTTCACTTACTTTTGTTTGAAGAAAGAGCGGGTTGGATGTTCGAGGCTTTCCTGCTTGTGCCTGACTTTCAACGATAGGCGATGTCGGTCTTTAAAATAGGCCAGGGAGAGACACTTTTTGGCATGTGCAATTGAATATAACAATTTCACCGTTTTTTCATTCTTTCCATTGTTCGAAGCACTAACTAACAGTGCTTGTGAGCAGACAAAATAAACTAAACCTTGTAAAGGGCGTAATTCTTCTTTAATATTATGTTGGTTTATATCTCTAATGTCAAAGACGCCATTACGAGGTAACACTCCACCTAGCCTATACTTGGTACTTGTTTGGCAAAGAAGCTACTATAGGCTATTGTCCTATTCATAAATGACACTGTCACACTCGTAAATCCAATTATCACCAGAACAAGGTATATATTGTACCGCTCGTATATCAGCGTACTATAATGAGTGGCGCGTACAAAGATCGGAAGACTAGCTGTTTTGTAATGAATAGGTTTATTGTTTAAAAGTCATAACTAACGCTAAGAAAGATGAAAGGCAGACTGTATAAGGTCAAGTGTTTGCATCTCAAGATCAAATCCAATCGCACAACTCTAGTCACCTGTTTAAAGGAAAATGAAGCGCTAGAACTCGTTGAGTAAAAAAAAAAAAAAAAAAATTATCCCAACGAACTGCTGAAATCTACAATAACGCGTGAGCCAACATTCTTTGCGCTTTTTGTTGTCTCTCTGGTTGTTAATTGTTGAGACAAAGTCAAGTTGTGAGAAATCGTTACTGCTTTTAAAAGCGTTCAATGAAACAAAGCCGACCAATCAAATTCTTATGTTTGTTTATATAAAGCGCTCTCTATATATTTAATGGCACTTTGAGCAAAATCTAGAGACAATCAGTAACATTCGTAACAGTAGTCATATTAAACTCCAAAAGATAAAAAGATGCCTTGAAAAAGATAGCGAAGCTTTAAAAGAAAAGACATTAAGCTATATGTAAAATACTATGGAGTACTTGCGATGACAAAATGAAAACACTGCAAAACTATAGAAACTCTTCACTTGATTTATTAAAGTGAAATAAAAAAAAAAGGCAGTCAATTCTTGTTGATTCCAACGACGAGCAAAAAGCAAAGTAACATCAGTTTATACAATACTTTAAAATTGTTGGACCAAGGTAGAGTTTAAGATGTCATTATGATAGATTCTTTAGATAAACAAGTAAAATTTACAAACAAGAATCACGTTTTCTATTTTTCTATTTTCATTAATCTTTCAAAACCAAGAACAATGTCTTCGTGAGCAGCTTCACTTGAAGGCGAATGAGGGGTAAGGTAGCTAAGAATAAAGTTCTTGGCCAGCCAGTGGTTGCTCACAGTACCCCAATCTTTTCCCTGAAAACAAAGTTAGACACCTCTTCAGTCTACACTCTTATTGTACCTCATAAACCATTCTCAATCCGCCTTCTTTGGTCTTTGTAAAAACAAACTCTGTTTCTTTTTTTACGTTCATAGTGGCAAAGTTCGACTTGAATTCCTGAATGGCCAAAAGAATCTCTCTTTCTTGTTCCTCAGTTAGTGACTGAGCTTTCATTCGCTGCAAGAAAGCACGTACAAAACCATCCCGAAGATGCTGTGTATTGGTGTTTCGGAAAGGAACTTTTTTTTTTTTTTTTTTTTTTTTTTTTCAATATTCAGTTCAAAAAAAGCACTGTAAATCATACAAGTTTTTACTTACTAAGGCGAATGCTAACATCAAAAGGCTGATCAAGCAACTCATTGGCCATTTCTTCATTTTCAACGAACTTTTCCTTGTCAAATTCCTACATCCAGTTTCATTTTTAGTTTTCTTTTTTTTCGGCACTATAAAGTGTGATCTACCTTCCATCCAGGCATCGTCTTTAATGATTCAATGTCCTCAGCTCTCATGTACATTCCAAGTACATAAACATACATGTTTAAAAAAGTTACTGTTCGAACACCTAAACCGATCAACTTTTTCCATTCATTGCTTGTATTCAAAAAGATAGGAAAAGATAGCTTGGTTGCTGGATCTAGTATACATCATAAAAAAAAAAAAAAATAGAAAAGGGAATGTTATGTGACAGGTCTAGAATTAAATAAATAAAAAAAAGGCTACCTTCAACAGTGCCAGCATAGACTGGAGCCTCTGCTGACACAGGTTTTTGAAAAGCTAAAAAGCCGCCTGTTAAACCAATCCCTGCTGTGGCTAATAATATTGTTTTGCTGGGCCCTGCGATCTAGTTTGGATGGGTTAGCATGTGCTGTTATACAAGAATGTCAATTTACTTTTTTAGAGTAGGTTGTTGTATAATAACGTGGTAGCGATTTAAAAGTAGTCTGCTTTGCTAGTTGCGAAACAGGTCGAGACAATCGAAGCATTTTTTTTTTTTTTTTTTTTTCAAAAAAGAGAAGAAAAAGAAAAGATCGCCTTTAGTTCTCCTGTTAAGTGAATTGGAACAAGTACAAATATCAGCTGAGTTTTTTTTTTTTTTATAAAAAAAATAGTGAAAGCTTCTACAGGGCCTCCTATCAAAAATTAGAGGACCTATAAAATTAAGTATGTTCCTTTTATCTGTATAAAAGTGCATCCCTCTTTCTTTCTCGTTCTTTCATTCTGCTGTTGATGGATAGAATGGACTAACAAAAGTCGCAGGACAAAATAAAACAAAGAGAATACAATGTAAACATGAAATTTATTGTCATGGGAATTCAAAAATTATATGGTGATATGTGTCTATACAAATATTTTTTGTCTTTGTTTTGTTTCTGTTTCTTTATCCATACTTCTTTCGCAACCTGTCGAAATGTGCTTTATCCTGTGTTTGAAAGGGTGTTAGATTTTAAAAACGGGATTAAAAATCAACTTGTGTTACCTGTGGTAAAACAGAGGGCGATACTTTGGTAAAAGCCATATCGAAATCACTCTTCATCACAAAAATATCGTCTGAATGAACAAGCTGAGCTCCCTCCTTCATTTCGCCCAAAGAGTAAAACTTTGATCTCAAAGATGATACAGCACTTTCTCTAACGAGGGATGCAAGATCTGCACCTGAAAACCCTTCACAGCGGGTGTCGTTGGCAACTTCCTCTAAAGAAACTTCTGCGTGAAGAGGGGTTTTGCTACTTAATTTCTTTAAAATGTCAAATCTTTCTTGTGGTGTTGGGAGCTCTACATAAAGCAGTTTATCTAAGCGGCCAGGACGAAGCATTGCTGGGTCTATCATATCAGGTCGATTAGTGGCAGCAATCACATAAACTTGGCTACGGTTTTCAACGCCATCTAGCTCAGTAAGTAAGGTATTAACCACACGGGCCGAGGCATCGGATTGTTGATCGTCACGCCTGGAGCACAATGCATCCAATTCATCAAAGAAAATGACACAGGGTGCAGAGGCCCTGGCTCGTGCAAACACTTGGCGCACACCACGTTCACTTTCACCAACATACTTATTTAACAACTCTGGACCCTTGACAGAGATAAAATTCGTATTACTTTCGTTTGCAACGGCTTTTGCAAGTAAAGTTTTACCGCAACCTGGTGGACCCCAAAGTAAGACACCAGCAGGGTTTGTAATACCAACTCTTTCAAAAAATTCAGGGTGGTTAATAGGCTCAACAACAGCCATACGAAGTTCGTCACGTACAAACTGAAGAGCGCCAATATCGGTCCAGGTTACATCAGGAACAGTAGCGAAACCTTCACGTTTAGATGAAGGCTGTACTTTTTTCAGTGCATGTTTGAAATCGTCATAAGTTAGAGCAAGAGACTCAAGCTGTGCTTCAGACAATGGCTCTTTGTGTCCTTTGATAAAATCGGATATATTTCTAATCTGTTCGAGAGGTGTTTGGGCTTCAAATTCTTCGACAGTTGTGGTTTTAATAGGTACTTCTTCTGATGGCTCGTCAATATCCATTGGATTGCCTTCCTCTAGCTGATTGTTTTTATCGGTATTTATGCCTTCCATACCTTCCAATATCTCTTCTGTAATGGCGCTCTGGTTTTCGACATCGGGGTTCATGACACCACTGGTGTTCTCGCCTTCAGTCTTAGTATCAGCTGTGCTCTTTCTTTCTGGGTTGACAATGCCTGCTGAGCGTAAATGCTTGAATATACGTTTCACTGCAATCACACCAGCCGCGGTAATGAGCGCTTGAAGATCAGCACCCACATAACCTGGGGTTGCCTTTGCCAGTTCTGAGAAGTCTATATCTCCAGAGAGTCGCAGCTTGGATGCTAAAACGCTGAGGATCCTATTTTAGGTAGTGAGTAAAAATGGAAACAAATAAAATACTCTTTTTCATATTCCTACTTTTCTCTGCTCTTTTCGTCAGGCACACCCATGCTAATTTCTCTGTCAAATCTACCAGCACGACGAAGAGCAGGGTCCAACGAATCAGGGCGGTTGGTCGCACCAATGATCATAACAGGCTTGTTATTACACTTTTCCCAAGACAAATCTTTACGGGAAACATGAGCGGTTAGCTTACTGCGTCATACTGAACAAAGAACGTTTACCATCCATGCAGGTCAATAATTGTGCTACAATTCTTCTTTCCATTTCTCTTTGTGCCGTTTCTCTTTTAGGTGTAATGGCGTCAATTTCGTCAATAAATAGTAGACAAGGCGCATTGTCCTAATACATCTGTTAGCTATTTGATGCCTGCTACCTTGATTTTTTTTCCTTTTAAAAACTCACCCTGGCTTCTTCAAAAACCTCTCGGATTTTCTTCTCGGATTCACCGGACATACCAGATACAATTGAAGGTGCTGATATATTGAAGAAAGGTACCTCCAACTCCTAGATATATATCTTTTTTTTTTAGGACACTATCATATGGGATGAGCTGTAAATCACTTACACCTGCAATAGCATGAGCCAATCTAGTTTTACCACAACCAGGGGGACCATGAAGCAAAACACCTCTAGGAGGCTGTACCCCTGTGTGAAGATAGACTTCAGGATGCGCTAAAGGCATGGCAATCAACTCCATGATTTCTCCGATACATTGGTCAATACCGCCTAAATCAGACAATCTAGCTGTAGGAATGAAAGGTGCATCTCTACTTTCGGACGAATTGGCTGTATAAAAAGAAGAATATCAGTGCGCGACTTCACTTTTTTTTTTTTTTTTTTTTTCTTTACTCTTAGGTCTTTTGGATGAGTTGTTATCTTTTGAAGCTTTAGATCGTTTTTTTGATTTTTTCTCACTACTGTCCTCTTCAGTTGCTGCTTCAGTTGTATTGGGTGTTGATTCTTCTACTAAGGGTGTTGACTCTGAAACAGCTGGAGAAGCAGCTGAAGTTGAAGTACTTTTGTGTATATTCCAAAGACTAGTGACAGATTTATTCATAGCGTTATCGTCTTGGGCTGGCTTTTTGGTCAAAAGAGCGGGCAATACAGAAGGTAAATATTCAGTTAACCAAACCGTTGACTTCTTTTTTTCAAGAGATAGTTCTTGTTTTTCACTCACCAAGGCATATTCTGCTTCTTCGTCGGGAGTAGACTCATCTCTAAAGACATAAAAATAAAAAGATTGAGAACCTGGTACAGCTTTTTTTTATACATTATAAAAATTAGCGTGTCTTTTACTGTTGCTCGCTTTTAGGTGTACTGCTTTCAATTTGTTCAAGTACTTTCTCAATAATTTTTTCCAGCTTTTGTTTTTTTTGTCTTCTTAAGGATGCATCTACTTTTAAACAATAATCGACCAAAACGTATACGGACATTTCCTTATTGCCTTCTGATTTGTACAGATCTAGGCAATTATGAACTTTGTTCTCAAGCTCTCGGCCTAATCGGTTGAAGTTTGAGCCTCCTCTAGATCTGTTCATAGTTGTAAGCAACAATTTTTTTTTTTTTTTTTTTCAACATGTCAAGATAAAAGTCTGGTATAAGTCCGGCCCGGACTTTGAATTATACAGGTTTTCCAAATTCGGTATGTAACAGACTGGAGAGTGTGGAAGAAGTGTCTAGACATGGACATTGTATATCTCCCTCTTTTTCTTATCACAAGGTATAACGATGGCTAGAGTAAGTAATCTTAAAAAGATAGAGGCATTTTTGTTTTGTACGTTGAAGAGACTGATGGATGATCGAATTGAAATTATATACACATACTCACAACATAAGACACGACAGAAATGCCTTTCTTAAATACATGACTCAGTTAATCAATGACCATTTTGAATTAACCTATTGTTTTTTTCTCTCTCTCTCTGTACAAATAGTTCCACGAATATCAGGTACAATAAACAACAAAAGCAATTTGGAGACCATCACTCACAGTCTAATTTGTAGGTCGTTGGTCGCAAGCTCCCTTCAGAGCAAGAAGCTTCCCCCAAGCTTTTCCGCATGCGCATTTTCGCTCCCAACGATGTTGTTGCCAAGTCTCGTTTCTGGTACTTCTTGAAGAAGCTCCGCAAGGTCAAGAAGGCTGCTGGTGAGATTGTTGCTGTCAACGAGGTAAACAGGCAATTAATGCTCTTAATAGAAACGTTGACTAAACTAGATTTATAGATCCACGAAAAGCGTCCCGAACAAATCAAGAACTTCGGTATCTGGATTCGTTATGACTCTCGCTCCGGTACCCACAACATGTACAAGGAATACCGTTCTATGACCCGTGTCGAAGCCGTCGAAACTTGTTGTAAGCTTTAGATTTTGCTGAATGTGTATCTTAATGCTCACATACGTTTTTGTTTGTTTTGTATAGACCAAGATATGGCCGCTCGCCACCGTGCTCGTTTTAGATCCGTCCAAATCATCCGTGTTGCCGAAGTCTCTAACGCTGATGTCCGTCGCCAATACATTAAGCAACTCTTGACTCCTAAGCTTACTTTCCCCTTGCCTCACCGCATCGTCAAGGCCGACAAGAAGCACCGTTCTCTCTTTGTTGCCAAGAGACCCTCTACTTTCTATTAAGACCTTTATTAAAGTAATTTTTGTCTAGTGGAAATTATCTCAAACAAAAAAGAATTGTTTTCTCATTGTCACACTTGTTGCATTCACTTGAAAAGTCTTTGAAAAGCGTTGAGAGGGGCTTTATCACTTTGTCTATTTATCTTTCTGAGTTCAAGTATTTTGTATATTATCAAAACTGTCCACATCATTGATAAATATCAAACTGGATCCTTTATATAATTTTCTTTTTTAGAAAATTTATAAATCTCTTTCTTTGTACTAAATATGTCTTCACCTTCTTTTGGCGATCTATGCAATCTATTAGACTACCTGAGCAATACAAAAGGAACTACTCAAAAAAAGAATGCCTTTGTCAAGTATTTACAAAAATGGAGAGCTAATTACGGCCTCGATCTTTACGATGGCATGAGAATGTTCCTTCCTAATGTATAAACTTGATCATGTACATTTAAAGGAAATTTTTTCTGATTGTTCGTTTCATTAGCTTGACAAAAGAGAGTATAGGCTCAAAGAGGATGCATTAGCTTCCAGGATAGTAAAGGCTTTGGGAATTGACCCTTCAATAGGTCAAGGTCATCACTTGAAAAATTGGCGATTGCCTTCCAGACATTGTGTAAAAAATTAAGATTGCATATTAGAAATCAGCACTTATACACAAGTTGTATAGTCAATTTCAGGCGATCTTTCTGGCGCTGCTGTTGAAATCATACGAACAAGATCTCAAGTTAGAAATTGTTCAAAGACTATTAAAGAAACGCATGAAATACTTGATGAATTAGCCAATAATAACAGGTTAGTTGTTCTTGTGATACCTTCTTTTTTCTAATACACTGATATATTAGTATGGAAGCTCAAGTAGTAGTTTTAAAACAAATAATAAATACATACACCCCCGGACAGATATATTGGATAATTCGTATAATTGTTAAAGGTAATATATCGCATGACACTTTAGAAAACATTCATAATATTTTTAGACTTGAAGATTGGGATGACCGAGAATACTATCCTTACAGCTTTTCATAAAAACGCAAAAGATGCATTTGATTGTGGCCAAGATTTGTATTATATTTGTAAAGAACTAGCAGACGTATCAGCCAAATTTAGCAATGAGGTTACATAAAAAAGAAAAGAAAGAGGCAGACAATGTTTAAAACTTTCTCTTAGGATATTTCTATGTTTCATCCTATTATTCCGCAGCGTGGCGTAAAAAATGTTCAAGGAGAATTCAAAAAATTTGACAGCGACAACCGCAAAATGTTTGCAACCTTCGATAGCGACACAGCCCCTTATTTTTATGTTGAAGAAAAAATCGATGGGGATCGAATGCAACTGCACTACAATCCTGACATTGATAAATTCATGTGGTTCACTAGAAATCAGAACGATTTTACTGAAAGGTTCGGCTCTAGCTCAAAAGATACCGGAAAGCTATCCAGTAGAATTTATACAAGTTTGCCATCTAAAAGGTTAGTCAGGTTATATTGACACAACTGTTGAATGCTTACTTGCATCATGTGTAGAGTTGTACTGGATGGCGAAATGGTTGCTCTCGATCCCAAAACAGACACAATATTACCTTTTGGGACTCTAAGGACATCGACCCAAAGTATAAAATTTGACTTGTTAGTGTATTCTTTTGTTTATATTCAATCCAATGTAGATTATACCCAAGATACAGATGAAGCACAGCCTTACTGTAATTCATATATAAACACAATAAGATATCAACTAACAGATAATTCGTCCTACTACAATTATGCGCATGTTAGTTATAGTTTTTGACATTCTTTGGTTCGACGATAAGCTTATAATGCCATACCCTTTAAAAGACCGTATTCTGTTGTTGAAATCAGTTATTAAAGATCAGCAAAGCACTATTAAACTTATACCTAGAAAAAAATTGACTCTGGAGACAGAGATAATGGAAGAGCTAAACGAAGCAATCAAAAGACGGTAAATTTTTTTATTTTGGCTATTAAATAACTTTGTTTTAGTGAAGAGGGGTTAATGGTTAAGATGCCATACGCGAGCTATCAGATTAAAAAAGTAAACTCATGGCTCAAATTCAAGCCTGATTACTTGGATACTCTTGTTGAAAATTGCGATTTGTTAGTGGTTGGTAAGCAGAATATTGTAAGACAAACAGGATTCAAAGATGCTAATTTTCAAGTGGCGAAAGGTGCAAAATATGGAACTGGACGAAGAAAAAACTGCCTTGCTCAGTTTTTTTGTGTAATAAGAGATGATACTGTATCAAATGTAGAGTCTCCAAGGTATGCAATTTCAAGTCGAGAGTATATTTAAAAACAACGTTTAAAACATAGATTTGTTTCTTTCTCGATGGTTGGAATAGGATTCAAAGATGAAGATATTACAAGACTCAAGTATGTGTCTGTTTAGTAAAAGGCTGCCCTTGCTAATATATATACAAAGTTCCATTATCACGTCCAGGTCAAAATTTAGCTCTAAAAATCAACCAAAATGGCTTGTACATCCGAAGAACTCATCAGAGCGGCCTGATATCATTATTGATTACAAACAGTGCGTAATTATTTTTAGATATATTCCAGCTTCTTATAATCTTTCTGTAAAAGAAATCTTGTAATAGAGACAAAGGCAAACTCAATGATACCATCAAGTCAATGGGGTCTACAATACGCATTGAGATTCCCTCGTTTTATCAAAATAAGAGAAGACAAAGGCTGGAAGGATGTCATGACTGTATCAGGTACTAGTATCCTTATTTTATTTAAAGATCTGAAACATAATGTTTTTTTTTTTTAAAGAAATGCAAATCATCAAGCAGGAAGGGCTAAAAATAAAGAAGAGACCTATAGAAGATGTGTAATACAAAATATAATAACTCTTTCAGTGACTCAAGTTGCAATGTGTTTGCTTAATAGGAATTTAGTTCAAAAAACCAAAGAGACTAAAAGGAGTAGAAGAAAGGTACTTTTCCCATCATCCTTTTTGTCCAGCATCTTCTAACAAAATCTTAAGCCGGTAACTCTTCTTAGCAACCAAAAGGGATTTGATTCTTCGCAAGTAACAAAAGCAACAACCATTTTTGAAGCTTTGAGAATCTGTAAAAGTGCGCAACCCGAAAGCTTTTAATTTACCATGATTAATATAGGCGTTGTGTCTGGTACCAAAGAGCATTCCAAAAACGATTTAGAAAATTTGGTCGCTGAAAATGGTGCTGAGTGTATTCAAAAAGAAGAAAAGGCTGACCTTCTTGTTGCAGGCAATCCAAGTAACACAATGCAATTTCTTTTTATAATCAACCTTAACATAGAGAAGATCTACGTCTTAGGAGTTTGATAAATTCTGGAAAGTACAACATCCTGTCTTATCAATTTATTCTCGATTGTGTAAAAGAAAAAGATTTGCTAGATATAGAACCTAAGTAAAATGTTCCTACAACGAGAGTCTACAGACTTACCAATTCTATTTTAAATTTTAATAGATATATAGTGCATACTATTGAAGAAACCAATAGATCACTTATGCAATATATTGACGAGTGGGGTGATTCATATACAACTCCTACAACTGAAATTGGTTTAAGAAGGGTAATAAGACAAACACATAAACAAGATCACATCCATTTTCTTACAAAAAAAAAAAAAAGAACTTGGAGGAAATGACAGATTCATTCAACGATATTGACGAAGAGGCTTGCAGAAAACTAGCTTGTAGTTTCTCAGAAAAGTACTTTGACAACCAACTACCTGGTATGCTTTTTCTTAAAACAGTTGCCTACTTTGACTATGATGAGTCTGTTAAGTTGTCTGCGCCCTTAACAACTCAATGGGTTCAAAGAAAGAAAGCCTGGGACGAGCTCGAATTGTCAGCCATATGCTTCAAGTCAGAAGGGGGAATAATTGCTCAAGAGATTTCTGAAAGTATTACACATGTGATATTCAACAAAAATGACTTGGCCCGCTTAAAAACGTTAATTGAGATGTTCAAAAAGTAAGAGTACAAAATAGAAAAACAGAGTTCAAAACTTTTATAGTCCCCCTTTACCTAGATTTGTATCTTCGGAGTGGATAGATGCATGCATAAAACACGATACGCTAATCGATGAAAACGGTAGTCTTAGTTGTGTATCTAACAGAAAATTAACTCTGAATATGTAGAATTTAAACTTTAAAATCAAGCTAAATGGTTGATCTCACAGGAACTTTAAAGCGCTTTAAATAATCAATACAAGGATAAGTTTCTTTTGCCTGTTTCACTTTCCAAATAGTCTATAAAGAAAGAATATTCGTCATCTAAGTAACAGTTTTTTTTTTTTTTTTTGCCAAAGTCTTTGTGTTACAGACCTTTGCTGTATAATGTATACATTTGAGCCTTATAATCATATGTAAAGGTGGTTTTTTGACTATTCAAAAGGGTTAACGCCTCATTCAAGGCCCCTTGGTCATTTATAGAGTCCTCTACGCTCCCAGGTTGATTAAAAAAAAAGTTGGCTCTCGAGCGCAGTACTTTCATCTCATTTAAGTTGACATGTTCAATGCGTGACTGCTGATTCAGTGGCACCAGTAATAAACAAAAAGCCTTGGGCAATCAATAAAATATCAGTGGGACTGCATCAATTAATTTTACTTTTCAAAACTATTAGTCAATTACCGATGCCAGCGTTTCCGATCTTGTCGGTTTCCAGGAAACCGATGCTTATAGTTTTATTTATTGCCGCTTTTATACTTTTATATAAAGTTGCCAACCACCCGCAAGTGTCGAAACAGTTAGAACCAGTTGCTTATTATACAGATTATGATGAAGCAGCCTGCCTTCCGCAAAAACAACTCCAAAAGAGCCCACCCAGCAAAAAGGCCAAGGCAGCCATGGTCATTCTTGTCCGAAACAAGTAAAAAAACTATACAGAACATTTACGAATGTGTCATTGACCGAATGAGCTAGAGAACAAGGCGCCATTGCTGAGACCTTGGCTAATTTTGAAGACAAATTCAACAAAAATTTCAAATACCCATATGTATTTTTGAACGAAAAGCCTTTTACACCTGAATTCAAAGATGCTATGAAAGTAGCAGCGCCTAATGCTGACATAAAGTTTGGTTTGATACCTGAAAGACAATGGTCTTATCCTTCCTGGGTTAACCAAACCCTAGCAGCAGAGAGGCGATCAGAAATGGGCCGAAACAACGTTTATTATGGTGAACTAGAAAGTTATCACCACATGTGTCGATATCAATCTGGATTTTTTTTCGATCATCCTTTATTAGACGAGTTATAGTATATAATCCAAAAAAAAAATGTAATACGTTGTCCTTAAATACTAACGATTTAAAAAACAATACAGATTTGATTGGTATTGGCGCGTAGAACCTGGTGTTCAATACTATTGCGATATCACTTACGATCCCTTTCTCTTTATGGAAAAGCACAAAAAGAAATATGGTTTCGTTATTACTTTGATTGAATTGAAGGCAACGATACCTACGCTATGGAAAACTGTGTTGGAATATGCCAAAACTAGACATATTGATATTACATCCGAGAAGAGTAAATCGCTTTTCCCCTATTTTGTAGACAAAACCTCTAAAGACTACAATTTGTGTCACTTTTGGTCAAACTTTGAAATTGCTTCTCTTGACATGTGGAGAAGCCCTCAATATCGCGACTTTTTTAACTATTTAGATCAAACAGGAAACTTCTTTTATGAACGATGGGGAGACGCGCCAGGTAATGGAACTACATATTCATACATATATAAATTATTTTTTGGATTGTTAAACGACAATATAGTACACTCTTTGGCTGCTGGACTTTTTTTGAAAACGGACGAGGTTCATTATTTTGAAGATTTCGGATATCAGCATGATCTTTACAGACATTGTCCCTCACCTTCTTCAGGCAAAGGTTGTAGATGTAACTGCCCTTCAGGAACAAGCGAAAAAAGTATCGACCATGATAGTAATTATGACACCTGTTTACCTAAATGGAATGAATTCGTCAAGAATACTAACAAATATCCTTGGGGTGTTTGGTCATAAGAAAACTTATCATAAATAAAATAGTTACAACAAGTTACAAATACAAAAAAGCCGAAAAAAAAACAAGCTTACTTCTATGCGTATGATTTTTTGTAAACAGCATATAAAAGTTTGACTACCTACTAAAACTATATACACTTGTTTAAAAACATAAAATGAAGAAAATTATATTCCTGCATAAGGAAACGTATTTATAAATACTTGAATGATAATCTAAAACACGTACTGTAGCAGTATAGATGATGGCTGAATGTTGACACAAACCCTATCCTTTGCAACCTCTAGCTTAACATTCTCAAACTTTTGTAGTGACATGCTTTTGTTAAAGCCCAAAAAAAAACCTTAAAAATAAGTACGTCTCATCATAACATGAGGCTGTTAGCCTACATGACACGTGGCTAACTAAGACGGCTTCTAGAAACTCTTTTCTTACAACTTTTAACAGCCTCTTTCTGTATTTATGTTCTAAACTCTAAATGAGTAATAAAACTGAAAGTATAAGACTGACTGAGGTCTTAAAAAAAACTGATCTACCTGTAATTGTGCTCGAAAAGGGTTTAGGATACAAAACAGTAAACTTCACCTACAATATTCCAAAAAAAAAAAAAAAAAAAGACCAGTGTCTTTTAGGGAAAGATAATTCAAGTATCTAGGTATCTCTATTATAAGTTTCTGTAATGATGTATACGATATCGAAATAAATCCGGAAAGAGATTGCATATAACAATATAGATACAAAACGCAAATTGTATATTGATCCCCAATCGCTTTTAATATATAACTGGGGCAGAATGAAATGGCGTTTTACTACATAAGCACCTACTCTTCACTGAGTTATTTATCATCGTTTGAATATTAGTTGCAGTCTATGACATAGGGCAAATGTGTCATATAAATTGACTTTAAGTTTTTTTTTTCGAGTTCATCGATTATTTTGGTCGAGTCATGGGCATTTCATATTTAAAGATAAGTCTTTCTAGCCCAAAATAGTAATTATAAAAGCAAATTTGATGCTCCAAAAATCATTTTAAGCAGTATAAACAAAGTAACGATATATTGTATACAAGAGACAAACACCTGCCCGAACTAACAATCAACATTAAGTCCCTTAGACTATACTTGCAAAAACAACCCACATACTCGACTTAAAGCGATATCTATTGTATTTGTGGTATCAGAATAAACAATATCTACAAAGATGAAAAAAAAAGAAAAGTTGCTTTTTTTGTAACCAACAGTGCCCACAAGCCAAAGTATATTGTTCGCAGAAAAAAGAGAATCGCCCCATTTTTTTTTTTGGAAACACGGAATTGTAATCTCGCGTATCTCAAAAATGCAACACCATACGACTTTTTGTGTGGCAATCTTCTTACTACGAACAGCACTTATCTATAAATCTTTTTTAATTTTGAAATCATCTACTATAGATGTCTAGTAGTATTAAGGTCGCACCTAAATCATACTGCTTTTAATAGGGGTTTTCAGATATTGTTTCGGCTCTTGTTTACTAATACAAGAGTTATTGCTTTATTCAACTTTTTATCCCAACTTTCTCCAAATAAACTGTGGATTTACCGGAATTTTACGTTGATGGGCGATTGTTAGATTGGCTTCGTCCCGACCCTCCGTAGATTTTAATCGAGTATCTGATACTGAATGTAGTCTCATTAGAACTAAAGCGCTATTTTAGTTTTTTTTTTTTAAAAAAAAAGCAGCGTTTCAAAAGCTATCAAATCGCTTTTTTGTTTCGATATACAAAATGGCGTTTACTTATAGTTCTCACATATCCTTTCACTAAAAGCCTATTGTGAAACAACCCGAAAAAAAAACGTTCTCAACTGGCTCTTTCACTCATCCCGATATCTTACAAGCTCCGAATTAATTTAAACAAATACATTTGTTAATGACTGGACACTTTGTCAATACCGCGACAGAAGTATCCGTAGAGCTGGAATGATCATGACATATGCTCAATAAAGTCTATGCTTGTTTTTTGCTTTTGGATTTATGTATAGAAATGCATGCCTTTAGCACATGCTCTAAATTAAGTGGCTGCGTATCTATTTCGGAATTCATCAGGCACCTCCTAAAGCAATTACAAGTGCTTAACTGCGCAGAGTCTACTATGATTTCGTCAGCTTTAGTTTACTTTTTTTCCCTTCCCTTACTATTTTTATCAAAGCATATTTTACGAGCGTGTTTGTTAAGTGTAGTTGTTTATTAGTTTAGTTATAAACTGGATTCAGTATCTGTTGGCTTTAATCGTCTCTAAGACTTGTGTAGGAATGGTAGTATCAACCTTCTATTTAAAAAGAAACGAGCTAGCTATATTTTTTAATGATGTAGTTAGCAAAGTCTGCAACTGTACAAAGTTTACCCTTTTTTTTTCTTTTCTCACTACATGTCAATGGCATGCAATATGGCAAATATGCATTTTTGGTTAGTTTTACATCAGCTATACATCTTCATAAGCTAGCTATTTCATTGTATTCATGATTCTTAGTTCTAAAACTCATCAACGGCAAAATTCCCTTAATGTTAGAATTGAAGGAGTCCAGACGTGTGCCGTCTTGACGGGAAAAAGTTCAACAACCCTATTACGTTTGCAAATGTACTCAATTATTGATTTTATCAAAAAGCATTGAAAACGAAAACGCGCTTTGTTTATTCGAGAATATATATATATCAGAATATAGTCTGTGTATTTCAAGGTTCTTGATCAAAGAGTTTTGCAAAGCAAGTTTTACAAACACAAAAACAACTGGGCTTCAATTGGGCTGTATTCGCAGTCCGTGCGTATCTGTGTTTTATTCCTTTTTCGTTGGGCCTCGACTTATGCATTGCTATGATTGTTTCGTGTTTCTTTATCTGCACTCAAGCTTAACACTTCGGTTTCTGTTACAATGAGAGTGTTCTAAGATTTTGAAGTTTTAGCGACAAAGCCAGAAAAAAAAAAATTGCACATACAAATATTCTATAAATACAGAAAGTAGAGTAGCTATAAATCAAGTGGTATACAGTCTTTAATATCAAGACCGCTACCGTATACAAATGTGTAAAATTTTCTATAGCCATGTACTGGGCTTTTAGCGTCTTATCAGATAATATATCTTGTCATTATGTTGGATGATATGATGAAATTTTAGGCTCCGGTTAGACATTGATGTAAGATATGACATAAAAAAAAAACTATAAAAGCAGACGTATTTTGCACGTATTTTTCCTTTTATTCACTTCTACATACAAAAAAACAGAAACTAAGCAAACCAAAAAATGCCCTCTATTAAAATTGGTCAACATCTTCTCAACCGTCTTAAGGAAATCAATATTGATGTTATCTTTGGCGTTCCTGGTGATTTTAACATGGTAAGTGCTTTATGCATTAGTGTTATACGAGATATTCATGCGGGTTTCTATAACAGCCTTTGCTCGATTTCATCGAAGATGATTCTGAGCTGACCTGGGGAAACAATGCTAACGAATTGAACGCCTCTTATGCAGCAGACGGTTATGCTCGTATTCGTGGAGCAGGTGCACTTGTTACAACATTCGGTGTTGGTGAATTGTCTGCTGTAAACGGAGTTGCTGGATCTTATGCTGAGATGCTCCCTGTAATACACATTGTTGGTACTCCTTCTACCAAGTCTCAAGCTGCCGGTGCTATGCTTCACCACTCGTTGGGCGATGGCAACTTTGATGTTTTCTTCAACATGTCCTCCATGATTGCATGTGCTTCAGCCCATCTCAAGAAGCAGACAGCTATTGCTGAGATTGACCGTGTTATCTCTCAAGCCTATCTCTCGAAACGTACTGGTTACATTGCTATTCCTATCGACTTGATTAGTACAGAAGTTGAAATCCCTGATGTATTGGAGCCTCTTCAAAAAGAGCTTAAGAAGAACCCTGTCGAAGTTCAAAATATCGCTTTGGAAGCTGTATGCCAAGCTATCCACAAGGCCAAACACCCAGTCATTGTTGTTGATGGATGTGTTCTCCGTCACCACTGCCAAAAATCAGTAAAGAGTTTCGTTGAGCGCTCTGGATTCCCTACCTATGTTGCCCCTATGGGTAAAGGAGCTGTAGATGAAAGCATGAGTTCTTTCCGAGGTTGTTACTCAGGCAACGTAACACTTGAAGCTGTAGCAGAAGAGATTGCACAAGCGGATTTGATCATCGAATTGGGATCCATCAAGTCTGACTTCAATACTGGCAACTTTTCTTACTCTCTTGACCGCTCTAAAACCATCACATTGCACTCATTTGCCACCATTGTATTTTGCGCTGAATACCCCAAGGTCTCTATGACGGAATTCCTTCCTCTTTTGACAAAGTCTTTGCCCGAGACTCCCCGTGTATTTGAGCTTGGTCCACGTGCTCAAACTTTGCCCATTCAACCAGGTACTGAGATCACTCACAATTACTTCTGGCACACTGTACCCAAATTCATGGAAGAAAACAGTATTGTATGTGCAGAAACAGGTACCGCTGAATTTGCCTCTCTAAATATGAACGGCCCTAAGGGTACCACTTATATCACTCAAATTCTTTGGGGTTCTATTGGTTTTTCTGTGGGTGCTGCTGTAGGTGCTGCTATTGCCGCTCGCGATCGTCGTGTATATTTGTTTGTTGGTGACGGTTCCTTCCAATTGACTTGCCAAGAAGTCTCCGCTTTCCTTCGTCATGGCTTGACACCTGTTATCTTCTTGTTGAATAACGATGGCTATCTTATCGAAAAGCTTATTCACGGCCCTGACCGTGCTTACAATAACTATCAGATGTGGAACTATAGCAAAACACTTGACTACTTTGGTGTCCATCTTGAACACAACGCTAGCATGGGTGTTCCTCCAGTCGGCTTCGAAGGAAAGGTAGCTACCCGTGATGAATTCGAAGTTGCTATGAAGCAAGTACAATCCAATCCCGATAAGATTCACTTCTTGGAAGTCATCATGCCTCAGTTTGATTCTCCCCGTGAACTCGAGCTTTTGGTTGCCAACTCCGAAAACCGTTAGATTCATGATAATTCATTTTCATATCCTCCTCTTTTTCTTTTTTTCCATTTACTCATTAACAATAAACAAATAATCATTTTTCAAAGCAAAAAAAAAAGAGAAAAATTAAAATGTATTAACAAAATGATAGATAAATTTGTTCTTGTTTTATGTTAAGCTATTGATAAAACTATCGATGTTGTATTCTTCTTCATACTCTTTGTCGTCCCACAAATTTTCTAAGTTTTCTAAGACTGCCTTTGCGGCACCCATGCCTTCTGAGGATCCATTATCTACTTTTTGTTTCTTCTTGGTGTTTTCTTGGCCACCAATGTTGAATAAGTCTAAAATTTGGTCTGTATCCATACTCTGTAGTCCAGAATTTTGCTGGTTTACAATTGAATTGGCGATATTTAATTTGAACTTCTGAAGACCCATAATCTTCTCCTCTAACGTGCCACGAGTAATTAACCGGTATACGTTCACCACTTTCTTTTGTCCAATACGATGGGCACGATCCATAGCTTGAAGATCCTTCATAGGGTTCCAGTCATGCTCAACAAATATGACCGTATCAGCTCCTGTCAGATTCAAACCTAATCCACCCACATGGGTAGTAAGGAGAAGCACGTCGATGGAAGGATCTGCATTGAATTTTTGGACAAGCTCATGGCGCTTGCTGGAATCGATAGATCCATCCAGTCGTAAATAGCTTACAGTAGGCATTAGCTTATTGAAAAGGTCATGCTCAATAATATCTAGCATAGGCTTTAATTGACAGAAAATCAATGCTCGATGCTGACTGACAGCTCCTATGGCCATGGCAGCAGGGTCGGATTCGGACTCTGTATTAGTCACGCCAATACCACAGTCTCCTAAAAGTTGTCTATTCATAAAGTTAATCAAGGCTTTTTAAAAGCATGTAGTGCTTACTTTAATGCTTGTAATTTGGGAGCATTTTGTATATTGTGTAAAGATGTGCTTGTTTTTTGTAAAAATGATTGAACCTTTGCATAATTGGCGTATTTTTCGTTGACAACAAGCAAGGGATGATTACACAGTCTACGGAGATACTGCAATGCTTGGAAAATATGCGTTGCTCCTTTCGCAGGAGCTTTAATAACCTCAGAACCCAAGTCTTCCTCCACTGAGCTTTTAGCTTGAGACTTGGCAAACTCTTCGTAAAGTGATTTCTGCAAGTCGCTAAGTTCGCAATAGTAGTCTTGAATAATCTTGGGTGGCAAATCATGTAGTACATCTTCCTTTAGTCTACGCAACAAAAACGGCAGTACTTGTTTGTGTAATGCTTCCAATGCTAAAGCACCTGCTTCTTGTTCTTTAGAAGAGCTCTTGCTATCTTTGCTAGCTAATATAGGCTTCCCAAACCTATCGTTAAACACCTTTTCAGTGCCCAAGAACCCAGGCATTAAAAAATCAAATAGTGACCATAACTCCAAAACATTGTTCTAGAATGCGCTGTTAGAATATAGTGTGTGTATTTGAAGAAAAAAATATACTTACTTGAATAGGTGTACCTGAAAGGATGAGTCTGTGATTGGATTTTAAAGTCTTGATAGCTTTCGTGATTTTAGTCTTTCCATTCTTTATGATATGGCCCTCGTCTAAGATACAGTAGTTCCAATATAGTGGCTCCAGCTCGTCAATATCGTTACGGATAATATCATAGGACATAATGACCACGTTAAAGTTCTTGAAGGATGCGCGAATTCTAAAAACCGTTAATATCTCTGAAAGATTGTGGGCATATATACTTCTTTCGCTCATTCGGGCCACCAGTATACAACAAAGGTTTAAGGTTATCACAATAATTTAAAATTTCATGGTACCAGTGGCCTGTCAATGTGGGTGGACAAATCACAAGAGATGGGCAGTGTGCAAACTCTGGAGCTTGTGTTTCTTTGAACTTTTTTTCCCTTGTATGATGATCGCCAGCCAGGATACAAATAGACTGTAGAGTCTTACCCAGTCCCATATCTAAGTAAATTTAGCAATTATGACTTTCTGAAACCCTCCCTTTTTTTTACCGTCACAAAGGATGCCATGTAGATGAAACTTATTTAGAAAAGCAAGCCAGTTAACACCTTCTTGTTGATATTTACGAAGTTCAGCTTTAATAACAACAGGTATCTCGTAGTTTTCGACTTTTGAACTGTCCAGCAGCTGGGACAAGAATCGACGCTCTTCATCTCTGTGAGCCAGCATCTCAGCAGACATACCTGGAGGGTCAGGAATCCCAGCTTCGAGAGGCACCAGCTTGATTAACAAAGCAAAACAGTTGGTACAAATGAGCCGAACCGAATCGTCAGTATCACTCATACGGCCCAATATAGGAACAATCAAAAAAATGGTATAGGGTAAGATCTTTGTGTCCAAAAGCTGAACAAGATGATAAATGAGTTCTGCAGCACCTTGTCTATGATGGACGTTCAGTGGGTTGCCTAATTGTGGTAGTACTTGTCCGATAATCATATGCATAGTCTTGTTTGTTATAACGTTAGCAATAGAAGCAAGACATTTAGCACTCATTGTACGAATCACAGCATAGGAAGACTGTAAAGAGCGGCAGATATAAGGCACAATTTGGCTAACATCGTCCCATAGACTTTCAGAGAGACATGGAACAACCATAGTTAGAATGGTCAAAGAGTCGATTACCTCTTGTCCAACTTGAGGATCTTTTCGAACCATGTCATCGGCTTGCTTAACGTCTCGCTCAGGGAAAACTTCAACAATTTTTTGGCTTATACATTCTCTTAATTTAGGCACAGTGTTAAATACTTGAGGACCAAATCGCTTGCAGAGCTCTCGTAGTGAAATTTCAGCTCCTCGCTTTGTTAGCTGAGCATCCTTTTGCTCTTGGGTCAGTTGGGGTGCAGGAGCCTCTTTTGTTTTTCCAGAGGTTTCCTCTTTTTGAATAGACAGGATACCGGATTGAGTGGGATTATCTTGTAAAATGGGTGTCACGGTAATATCAGAGCATAAGAAAGTGCAAAGATTCTTAACAACCTTGTCGCTTGGGTTTGCACGACTTTGGTGAGAACGCTCACAAAGAGCAATCAAGTCTGCAAGTGTTGCTGCAGATCGCTGTTGAAGTTCGAGGTTTTCTTCATACTTAATACTGTTCATAACGCTACGAATCACTGGATTGAGCTTAGAAGGCAAGACGCCTAACTCTACAACCGCGCCGGCTGTGCTGGCATATACATTGATCTCAATCTTTTGCTTCAGCTCTTCGAAATATCCCATGGAGGATACCACTCGCCTCTGCCGCTCTTCTAAGCCCTTAAGGGTGTCAGCACGACCTTTTCCTTTCGGGACTTTTGACGCAAGCTTGTCAAATATATCGCTGATCACCGAAGCTGCTGTCTCAATAGTGAATAAAGGGCCCTGCTCAGGTAAAGCTTCTCCAGGAACAAGAGAAGGTAAGGTGGGTATTTGTTCTATGGATACCTTAGCTTCTGTATGGAAAGCGTTGAGCAAATTTTGACATTCTCCTCGAATACGCTTCAAGACATGAACCAATTCGAAATAAAACCCTGTTGTGTGGGTAGCTGCGTTTTCTAAATTTGAAATCATTGCGTCAGATAAAGTTTTTGGAAAGCTGTGTGTATTGGCCAGTATAGCCTCAGGTGGAGCATGGATAATGTCGTTAGCGCTATATCTAGTCATCAGGATAGCTTTGGCCCACTCTTCTACTGCCATGGCACCCAATTGGCGTTTCAAAGCCCACTGAGAACCAAGAAGGGCTAGTAAAACGTCTTGGTATGATAGTGCCATAGAATCGTCAGGCCAGGTACTCATAGCCATACCAAGAGCGGTTGTACATGCAACACGACAACGCATCACTTGATTCATTGTAATAAGTGAAAAGTCTTGAGCAATCATACCGGCATCCAAGTTATGGCCAGCCTCTTCATCAGCATTTAATTTGACTCCTTCAGAAATAGCCTTCGATGGCTTCTTTTGAGTTTTTTTGTTTTTGTCAACAAGTGTGCTTCCTCCAATGCCAAATGCGCCTGGCGGTTTGTAAAAATATGTTGCTGTATCAAGCGGTTGACCAATGGGTGTCATTGTAATTTCAAACCAACTGCCAAGCCAATTTTGGGTGCCCTGAAGTACAAGTGGGTTGTCTACCTTATTATCGATTGTGAAACCTCTCCAGACAGTTAATGACTTTTCTACAATATCTGCCTTTTCTTCTACAATCAAGTTTTGAAAAACAAGACGGTATACTCGATCGTCAATCCATTCTGAAGATGTGCCACAATCCAAAAATGTCAAAAGTGTATTTAAAACAGCTACACGGACACCGGATATAGTATGTCTAAAGAAAGGGTGTAACCGAGGGACGAGTTCACTTAAACTCAAGTTCTCCCGTACAATATCCATTACGCCTGGTTGTTCAAACATTTTTGCAATCAAGTCCATAACAGCCCCTGTAGAGGCAGTCAAATCGTCTTTTAAGTCAATCAGACAGTCCCAGAGTGTCATGATCACATCGCTAATTCTTTCTTTAGGACTTAACTGCACAAACTCTGCCGTAATAGGTAGCAAAGTTGCTGCACTCACGGCGCGAACATCGTCATCATGATCTCGCAAACCTAAGACAACAGCGCCAGTAGTGCCCTCGACTAAAAGTTCAACCAAATCTTTTCGAACAGCTACTGCGTATTTAAGGCCTAATAAGCCTGCGTGTCTTACTTCCCAGATTGATCGTCCACCGAATGCTGGATCTTTTTGATCAATCAATTTTAGCAAGTTGTTGTGTACCTGTTGTACCGCACTAGAGGTCATGTATTGAAGAACAACACCAAGTGTCTGAGAGCACGTTTCTCTTACTGGGCAAACTACCTGATCTGACACAAAATCTGCAAACCTATCTAAGGCAAAAACACATAACAATCGAATGGCGCAGTCTTCTAACCATTCATTATGCAATTCAATGTTTCTGTCTTTTCTTCCCACTTCAATTCATTTTCCATATTAACAGCTATTTCCTAAAACTGACTTTTTGCGTTTACCTTTTTTTCCAGAGCCTTCGCCGTGTGCTTTAAGAATACTGCGCAAGCCAATACCAGCACCGTGGCGAATCTCCCAAGAAGGATCAAATAAATCTAGACAAAGATGCTCACAAATCATTTTGAATGGCCAATCATGCTGAGGCTCATCACCACTTGCTTCTGCAGGGTTAGACTTTTTCGATTCAACAACAAGTTTGTTAGATTGAGGCTGCGCTGTGAAATCAAACTCTTCTTTTTCGACTTTAATTGGCTTTGGTGTAGGATGATGATCTGTCTTATTTTTAACATCCATCACCCGAACCCTAAGATATTAATGATAGTCAGCAAACAGTATGGCTTTTTTTTGTAAGTTTCTGTGCATAACGGTGTCTGTATATAAGCATTACTTTTCGCTTTTGTTTTTCATTTTGGATTCCGATTTCATCTTTCGTTTCAGCATATTGCGTTCTCTCGCTGATAAACCAGCCATGTTGATTTCTGCTAAAGCTGGCGTAGGTGTCGATGTAACAGCTGTGTTAGAAGTTGAAGGGGAAGGTATAGGTGTTTGTTTTTCCTTTTTCACTCTAGTATCCAAATCAGCATCGTCGACCAAATCAACTATCAAAAAAAAAAAAAAAAACAGTTTACATATTCAATAACATTCTTTCGAGAAAAAGTCAAGAAAATCAAAGAAAAAAGTTACCGTCCATAAACTGGCTCCCTAAGCCCAAACGCTCTTTTAAGTTGCGTCGTTGAAGTTCAAGTCTTTCTTGAGGTGTCATATCTGAGAAATCAATGTCGTATTCTTTTCCTGCAGAGCCCAACAAGAGCTTTCCGTGCTGAAGCACAGAAGCCAAATCAAATTGACTGAAAGCTAGTTTGTGTAACTGCTCTTCGCCATCTACTTCGTCGATATTCATAGCGTCGTCATCAGATGGATCCCAAGTGGGAACATTTGTGGCGATAGCTTCAAGAGCCTGTCCAGCTGCTAGTCGAGTATCCCATGCTTTACTTCTTAAGTGAACAACAACCTATAATTGCGACAAATTGAATGAATAAGCCTGAAGAAGATTTACTATTTACTCTTGAGAGTAGGTTATAAAGTTCGCTAGGATGCTGCTTTTGAATCTCTCCTAACTGTTGAGCCGCTGTACGTCTTATGGCTGTTGTTGACCCTGTGTCTAATAAAAGAACTAGACGATCAAGTCTTTAACAACGAATTTAATAAGAGACAAGCCTCTCTCCTTTACGTTCTCTTTTTTTCTTTTTTTTTTACCTTGTTGTCATACTTTTTGGGTGTGTGTGTATGTGCTGTGGCTTTTGCCTCCTGTCTTTTTTATTGTATTTGCAGGATTGGGTGAGAAAAAGGCAACTTTTATACTTTTTTGAAATTTTCTAAACCAAAAAAAAAGACGTCACTTGACCAATCAGTTATAACAATTATATGAACTTATGCATCTCATTCTACTTTTGAGTTGTTTCTTTTACCTACTCCAAGATAGAAACTTTACACAAGACTTATATGTAAGAAAAGAATACAGTTGCAAAGTCAGCCTTATGTTTAGAGATTGGGTTTATTTTATTATTGCCAATATACTGGGAAGAAAAAATACTCCAAGAATATTCTTTTGTAAAACACTTGATATATCGATTTCTTTTAAACAAATTGAGAAGAATATCGCCAAATATAGACTGAACAATTCGAGTCCCTAATTATACAAAAAACCATTGCTTTACACGTTCTTTTTACTGTCACTCCTCTTCATCTTTGTGTTCTAGGGCCTTTCGTTGGTCTCTTTAGTTCGCTATATGGCGGGTAAACGTGGCAGATTGAATATGTAACACAGCAACTGAGTTAAGAAAAAAAAGAGTACACTTTTAAAGTGCTTTATAAACTCCTTATGTGAAAGTTTTGCAGAAGAAAACTACTTGGAGATTGGACATGTTGCTAGTAGATCTATTATGGACTCCAGATGAGCTGCATTTATCTATCAATCGAGTGCTGAAATAAATAGGGGTATTTGAGCGCTAAATGAACTTTCGTAAACAATGCTATCTTCAAGATTTTCACTTTTAATTTTGCCTAGAAAGCCTGTTTTATTGCAGACTACGTTTAGAACCAACCTTTTCCTTTTTGTTTTTGTTTTTGCATCACTAAAATGCAGCCGTTCATAGCCCCTAACTTACTAAATGGACGCACAACTTTAAGTCCTAAGTAACCCGACAATCAACATCTCGTGTCTTAAGCTGACTTTTCAGTTTTTTGTTCATTGCAAAGCTTATGTCCGTTATAATAAAAGGTTAGCGACGAAAAAAAAAAGTGTCCAAAGAAAGCGGGCAACTTGTCTATTAAAGGCAGATGAAGCAGCAAGAAAGCCAGTAAGACTAATATAAAAAGGCTTTAACAATATAGTTATATATGTTACTATATACCTTTGTTGCTTCAAACTTTGTTAAAGAAAAAAGGAGCATTAGTATACTGAAACGTATTACAAAAAAGAAAAGTCTTCTTAGAGAGAAAACTAGCTAAAAACCGAAAGAAAGCAAGGATGACTATCATGAGAAAACATTAGTTAGACGATTATGCATATTGCTTACTATTTACCTTTATCGCCATGGGCTTTGGAACTGCTCGACACGAGTAAGCTTGTAACAGAAGCGGTTAGTAGGCACTATGAAAATAAAAAGTTGCCTTATTTCTTGCTGTGCTCACTCAATTTCATGCCATTAAAAATATATATTAAAACCCCAAAGACCAATAGCTAGCATTTGTACCATTGTACCAGCATCTGATGTTGTAATCTGAAACAACAAAGCTCTCTTCGCAAAGTTTTTTTTTAGTATCGAGCAAACCCTTTTATATATTTTACAATATAGAGATGCACTTTAACATCGTTCAATTTCCAAGTAAATTTTTTGGTTTACAAGAAAGAGAAACGTTTTGGTAGCTATATGTGTCGTTGCACCTATACTTTTTCTCTCGTTGGTGGCTCTTAATATTTATTTTCAAAATGCACTGCTATTCTTTCAATTTTTTCCTACTGTGAAACTATTTGCTCCCTGCCAAAGATGAAGATGTCTTAAAAGAAAAACACGAAAATACAATGACACTGACTAGAAAAGGTTAGAGCAATAACCAATAATCTTTTTATCCATATTCTTTTTGATTTTTTTTAAAAAAAAGTTCGAATAAAGTATAAGCATTTTCTTAAGAGAGCTGTATTGTGTCTCAGTCCAAAAAAGTCATTTATTGTTTTAGAGACATCATTTATTTCCGGTGTTGTCTCTTCTGGCCTCGGCCTGTATCAGGTCTTTGTCTCTTCTGGTCCCGACCTGTATCAGGTCTTTGCCTCTTCTGGCCTCGGCCTGTATCAGGTCTTTGTCTCTTCTGGTCTCGGCCTGTCTCAGGGCTTTGTCTCTTCTGGCCTCGGCCTGCCTCTGGTCCTGATGTATTTTTGCTTCTATCGTTTTGTCCATTCGCTCTTCTATCCATAACATCTTTGTTCTCTAAAGAAAATTCTACAATAAGGCGCTTCCCCTTAAAAACAGAGGGATTATTGTTGAGATATCTTAAGGATGCTAAAGCGTGTGCGTGAGTGGAAAACTCCAAGAAACCGTAACCTTTTGAACGCAGTTGATTTGTTGCAACATCCATTCTGTCTTTGCTTCTAATAATTTTTGCTTGTTTGACACGTGGAAGGTAGTGCCAGCCATCTTCCTTTTCTTCTTTTGAAAGGTCTGTTCGAAGGCTACCTTTCACTTCGTTCTTGAATTTTGAAATACTGCTTATGCCCAATGCTTTGAGCTCTTTGTCATCTACAGTAATAGGCAGATTACGAATAGACAGACGTGTCTTTGATATATAGAGAGCAGGGTTATTACTGACCATCTTCTTTCTACTGGAGAAAGACATTTGGCGCTTAGATAGCTCTGTAGGTGTCATAGTCTCGGCAGCAGGTGTATCAGGGAAAACAACACCTTCACGCATCAAGTAAAGGTTACGCTTATCTTCTTTTCTCTTTTGAGAAAGATTAGCGTCTTTGATTTCTTTGGCCTGAGTACGATCAACAGCCAAAGTAACGTCCAAGACACGTCCGTGAAGTGTGAATTTGGAGCCATCACCTGTAGTTGACTCTGGGGTAATGATACTTTTAAACATCAATCCTTTCTTTTTCTTTTCACGTTTAGACAAAAGTTGCTTCATTGCTTCAGAGTCGTTGTTTTGGTCTTTTTGAGATAAATTGCGAAGAGCCTCGGCTGCCTCTATGCATTTTTCGGCGTCTTCCTTCTTCTTCATACAAACAAAACCTGTACCACGGGAAAGCCTGGTCACAGGATCTCTGGTGATCTTAGCATAAACGACAAGACCCCATTGTTTGAAGCTATAGAAAGAATACATTAGAATAAATTAACACACACTTTGATTATTGCAAGATGAACCTATAAAGCTTTTTACTTACAGCTCTTTTAAATCCTCTTCTGTAGACTCAAACAAAAGATTGCGAATAAATAACGTTCTACCTTCGGAAGCGGCTGGTCCTTGCTTTTTTACAGGCTTTGTGCTTTGATCTTCTTTTTCTTCACCCTCTCCATCGGAATCCGATTCAGAATCAGAGTCATTTTCTTCATCTGACTCTTCATCACTTTCAGCATCTTCGCTGTCCTCCTCCTCCTCCTCCTCCTCCTCTTCTTCTTCGTCTTCAGTACCTTCTTTGCTAGTAAGGACCTCATCGTCAGCTTCTTTCATTTCAACATCTTCTGTCTCAGTTGCTTCTGCAGCCTTAAGTTCGCTTTCCCTATATCTATTCTTAGAGATAGACCAATCAACAGCAATTGTTCTCCCGTGGTGTTCGGTGGCATTGAGTGCATCCATGGCCTATTGATATATAAAAGATCAATATTTGCAAGTATGTAGCTATCTTAACAAAAACTTACTGCTTGTGCCTCATTCACCTTATCGTATTGAATAAAAGCAAAACCTCTAAGAGGGCCGCCTTCGTACTTTCTAGGGAGAGAAACACTGTGTACTTTGCCGTGAGTTTGGAATAACTTGTTTAGGTCGGCTTCTCTGTATTTCCAAGGCAAATTACGAACAATAAGACGAGCATTAACTTCAAATTCAGGTGTTTCTGTAGTTTTTTTTTCTTTGGGTTCTTCAACTGATTTGTTTTCTGCTTTTTTGTCCTCGTGCGCTGTGGTTTCTGCCTTACGTTTGGCAAGCTCGATCTTAATTTTTCTGCCCTTGAATTTAGTACCCTTAAGTTTGGTCAAGGCAGTCTGAGCATCCTCCTCCATGGCATAATGAACGTAACCGAATCCTTTGTTGCGTAATGGTTTATCGCTTCCTTCCTCTTTGCGTTCTGTGACTACAAAACATTTTCTGACAGGACCAATCTCTCCAAAGAATTCTTCAAGATCACCATTTGTAGCATCAAAAGGAAGACCTCTGACAAATAATGTGAGTTTAGCATGGTCTTCAACCTCGCTATTGCTTTCCAAGGGAATTTTCTCAATCGATTCTTCAGACATACTTTCGTAAAAATTAAGTTTAAAAGTTACATTACAAAAAGACAAAAGGTCATTGAGTATTAGTGGCTTGATTAACAGTCACGTATTGAACTTTAGCTCCGCTGTCATGCAGACATCTATGACAACTTGTAAAAGCAAAGGATTAAGATAAAACGTGATCCTATTCTATTTTAATTAAGCAGGTCTTCTGCAACCTTGTTTTACTTTTTTTTTTTCAGAAGAATTATATATGAAAGCGATTTACAGCCTAAGCCTGTGTAAAGTTTTGAAAATTGTTGGGAAATTTTAGCAGCATTAATACTATTATGCGTTTGTCTTTGCTTCGTGTTTAAAGTTACCATACTTGTCTTCAGTTCAGGCTGCCATAAAAACGTTACAGATTTATATAGCCCTTACAAGGGTTATCAGCTCTTGCAACTTAATTTTTAGTGTGATATTGCCTGCCCTGCTTTTTAATTGAATACTTCTCATAATATTAGCAAAATCGTAAACCTCTAGTAGGCTTGTAAAAAAAAATCTCTGTAGAGCAGCTAGGCATAACATTAATGGAGCGGTACTTAGCAAAACTAAAGCTAAAATAAGCTAGATTTAACAAAAAGCGCTCTTCGCGAATTGCTCAAAAATCTAAAATACCCAAATTTGTTCTACTTTATACAAGTATATGACTAAAAATGAGAACTTTGTACAAATCTATTTTACATTTCCAAAAAAAAAAAAAAAAAAAAAAAAAAAAAAAAAAAACAGGGTTCATTACATATCTTATTTCTTTAACTTTAGAAACATAAATACAAAAGAAGTACAGTTTTTATACAAAGCCCAAACCTAAAATCTTTAAGGTAGTATACGTTTACTTGATTATACCATAAGACTATGTTAGTCGAAGTAAAACTTAACTACAGATTTTATCATAGGATTAGGTTCAACTGACCGTACAGGGACCAAGGCTTTCTACAAAAAAAAATATATACACGGTTTATGTTTATTGTCGGTATCAATCAACTTGAAGCTTCTTTTTTTTTTGTACTCTGTCCCACTTTTAACTACAATAAATAAGAGTATATATATATTGTATACAGCTATCAGTAGCATTTTTCTCACTGCACATCCTAGCTCAAAATACAGAAAGGAATCCAAAAGCGTTCCAAGCTTTGCAGTACTGCTTTTTTTTTAAGGCACTATATCCAACTTTGACTCGGTGGTCTGTCTTATTTTGCCAAGATAATGTCTTGGTCAAAGCATACACGACAAGATAGCCAATCACAAGTCAAAGAATGCAGGCACCGAAAAATAGGGTCTTTTTCTTTTCTTTTCTTTTTTGTTCCACTTGCTAACAAAGAAAAAAATGGATATCAAAAGCTGGCTACATACAGTACTTCAGCATGCAAGTATCGTTTGCTCTAAAAACATGTATCAATATTTTTTTTTTTGCTGACATTTACAAACTTGTATCTATTTGACTCGCAGTATCAAGATCCTGAACGAACGTTTCGAGATGTAAACACAGTGCTTCAAACCTACTTGTCTTTGAAGCCAAAGATGGATACCTATAGTAATAAAAGCAATCTTTATAATTGCCTGATTTTACCTCAATTCTAATGATTGCCAAACTTCTCTTTTTATCTTTACTTTCCTTTTGGGTTAATTAGCTTCTAACGATGGCCATACACAATTACTGTTGTGCTTACATGGCACCATTCCCATCACTTACCGGTCGATTCCTTATAATATTCCGGTAGCTTTTTGGATCCCAAGAGAATACCCTACCTCACCGCCTATTCCTTTCGTTAAACCTACAGCCAGTATGTTAATAAGAGAAGGCAGGCATGTGGATAAAAGCGGACTATGTTATCACCAATACAGATCAAGCTGGTCAAGCGAGCCTGTAGGATACTTTTCTATCTTTCTCTCATCTAACTAAATCTATTTTGTTTGAATAATACAGAACCACAACTTCCTCGAACTAGTAGCCATTCTGCAACAGGTATTTGCACAAGAGCCACCGGTTTACACCAAACCCAACCCAAGTGTATCAACTCCCACAACCACGGGGTCTCCCCAAATTCAAGAGTCAGTTCTAGACAGTAGAAATCCATCTGTATCACCAAGACAAATCAAGCCTACACCAAACCACTCTTCCCCATGGATAAATGAGAGTACAGCACTTTACAATTTAAACCAAGGTTTAGCAGTAAGATAGAAGCTTTCTCTTTAAAAAAAACTTCGACTATATTGAGACCTGAAACTCTACTTTTTTTTTTATTAGTCAATGCACCTTAGTCCAAAAACCACGCCATCAATACCACCAATGCCTACCCCACATACTGCCAGTCCACACCTTTCCAGTCCAACTGTAGTAAACGGCACTGTAGAGATCAATAGCAATAAAAATCTTCATGAGACTCTTTATAAAAAGCTGACGGATAAAATACAACAATACAATGTGTCTTTATCAGGAGACATGGACAAACTTCTGTATCAAAACCGACAGCTGAATGAAGGAGATATTATGATCGAAAACGAATATAGAACCCTTAACGACGTAAAGGAGAGATTGAGGTTTAACCAACACGTTTTAGAAACAAGATCAAAGGAAATACAAGAAAATACAGACCGGGTTAATGCAATGCCAGACGTTCAGATAGACGAAACAATATGTGGAACAAGTGTGGTTGGAAATCAGTAAATAACACGAAAAAAGGCATAAATACGAGAGTACTATATTAACGATTTCTGCTGCAGACTATTTGAATTAGTAGCAGATGATAATGCTATAGCAGATACAGTCTATTTTTTGGCAAAGGCACTGAACTCAGAAAGAATAAACTTGGTTACTTTTATGAAGGTATTAAAGAAAAGACACTTAAAATACAGTAACCATTTCTTGCACCTACTAATACAATCTGTTTCCATTCAGTACACAAGAATGCTGTCAAGAGAACAATTTATGAAGAGGGCTTTGATCAAAAAGATCACAGCACAAACTGTTAAATAAATTTACAGCGTTATAGTATTACCGTGTGTTGCTTTGGTCTTTTGGAACAGAATGTATGTTTCCAAAGAAGGATCCATTTTTGTAAATACGCACAGACAAACGTCAGTTACACCCCGCGCTTCTCCTCCCCCCCCCCTTTTTTTTTAGCATTTCATTTTTACACTAAAAATAAAATTATAAAAAAAAATATTTTTTTCAGCAGTTAAAAAGAATGTTTAGGCTCTTGTCAAGACAACCCAAAAGAGCAACTCACTACAAACTCCTCTGTCGCTCATTTTCAACTGCTAAACAAGCTAAACCAATAATCGCTAGATCGCCTCTGACTACACCTTTTCAACATCTACAGAATAGACGCTGGACTTTTATGAATCAACTAAGACACACCACCCATGTTAGCGAATCGTATAAGCAAACACCCTTTTTACAATGGAAATTATTTCCTGATTTTCAACACTTGGTGACTCAAACTTCACCAGAGATCGCTGTGCCTGTTTTTCAAAAGCTCATTGAAGCTGCCAAAGAGCAATTCCTACAATTAGAGAAAACCTTTAAGCCTGACTATGATAGTACTATAGGAAAGCGTAAGTTTGTTTTTTATTCACTATATAGACAGATCTTAATCCGATTGTACGATTTCAATATGATTGTTGAGCAGTAACGGAACTTGAGGACGAAATATCAAGAGCTTATGGCATTCTGTCTCACTTGAATGGCGTCAAAAACTCGGCAGATATCCGTACCACCCTGGAAAAAATACAGCCAGAGTTTGTTAAGCTCGGGTTGATGATGAACCAATCATTTCCCAAGTACAAGGCGTTGGAAGAACTAAGAAACTCACCAGAAAAATGGAATGTGTTGGATAAAGTACAACAGAGAATTGTTGAACACACTTTGCGCGATATGAAACATGCAGGTGTTGGATTTGCTCCAGAATCGGCTGAAAAAAAGCGATTTAATGAAATTTCCGAGCGTCTGTCTTACTTGTCGTTAACTTTTGGAAACAATGTACTAGACGCAACGAATTCTTTCAAACATATAGTAACCGATAAAAATCAACTAACTGGATGCTCGGAAACATTTTTGGAGACTTTAAAAAAAAATGCTGAAAGACACGGTATTGAGGAAGGCTATTGTATTACACTTGATTTTCCAATCTATGGACCATTTATGACCAACTGCGAAAACCGCGAGTTACGCGAAAAGGTATTTACATTACAAAAAAAATATCACGATTTGCCTTTTAATCAGAATACTGTGATATATACCTAGATCTATAGAGCCAACATTACAAAAGCTTCTAACGGAAAGATGAACAACGAACCTATTATCAACGAGATTCTTACACTTAAGAAAGAAAAGGCTTCTCTGTTAGGTTATAAGACACCTGCAGATCTTTCTCTTTCTGTAAAGATGGCTCAAGACCTACCTTCTGCAGAGGGTTTGTTGGATAGTCTGTTTGAAGCTGCACTACCTCATGCTAAAAAGGAATTAAAAGAAATCACTGACTTTGCGTCAAACAAGCTAAACCACCCTACTCCACTTCAACCTTGGGATACTGGCTATATAACAGAACAATACCGAAAGGAACTGTTCAAGTACGATGAGGAAACTATTTCACGTTACTTTGCTTTCCCAAAGGTGTTGAAGGGCCTGTTTGATGTTGCAAACGAAGTTTTAGGAATCGATGTAAGCGAACTCAGTGGTGCTCAGCTTAAAGAACGAAATATCACACGTTGGCACGATGATGTGAAAGTCTTTGAGGTATCTGAACGAGGACAGACAGTTGCCTACTTTTACGGTGATTTCTACTCCCGTCCTTCGGAAAAGCGAAGCGGTGCTTGGATGGATATTGTCACCACACGTTTCAAACATCAAGATGGACAAGTCACTTTACCTGTAGCTTATTTAATTTGCAACCAGCCTCCACCTGGGTCTGCTGAAGAACCTTCTCTGATGAAGTTTAGAGATGTAGAGACATTGTTTCATGAGTTCGGCCACTGCCTGCAGCACATGATGACTAGGGTTGATTATGCCCCTGCCTCAGGCATTAATGGTGTTGAATGGGACTTTGTCGAAGTGGCTTCTCAATTCATGGAAAACTTTTGCAGCGAGCCTGAGTGGATTCACCGATTGTCAGGACATTATAAAACAGGAGAAGCTATGCCCAAAGATATGGTTTCCGCTCTTATGAAAGGCCGAGAATTTATGAGTGGCCTTGCTACGTTGAGACAAATCCACTTTTCTAAAGTCGATTTGGCTTTACATTCACGATTCACGCCACCTGCTTCTGCTGAAGACCCTACCATATTTGATCAAGACGCAGTGATTGCCCAACAGACTGTACTGACACCTCGTTTGTCTGAAGATAGATTCTTATGCAGCTTTAGCCATATCTTTGGTGGAGGATACAGTGCCGGCTACTACAGGTAATGTCTAAAAGATTACTCTAAAAACGTTTTTTAACAGCTTTGTGCAAATAACACTAGCTATAAATGGTCTGAGACTTACTCTGCAGATGCCTACGCAGCTTTTGAAGAGGCTAGAGCTAAATATGGAGACAAAGGCGTTCGATCCATGGGGCAACTTTACCGTGATACAATCCTTGCTTTAGGTGGAGGAACAGCTCCTAAAGACGTATGGAAAGAATTTAGAGGGAGAGAAAATGTAGATGTTTCTGCTTTACTTCGTCATTCGGGCTTAGCCAAATAAAAATGCAAGATCAAAAAAGAAGAAGAAAAAGGAACAAACTTTAATTCAGTTCTATTAGTTGGTAACTTGGGAACACAAGCTCATCATCTAACATTTTCCTTAATTGATCTACTATGAATTTTTCTATTTTCCCCACGTTTTTTAAAACTACATTTCAATTTGTTTTTTAGTCCATACAGTTGGGTAATAAAGCTTGTAGATGTGTAAAACTACCTTGTTTTTGTTCATCTCCTACAATCGACTCAATATGCACGTCACGAAGTAAACTTATAAAAGAAAAAAGAAACATATTAGTTTCGATACCCCTTTGAAAACTAGCCATACCTATTCAATCCGCTCTCCTTTCCTCTTATGTGCTGGTAATCTTCTTCTAGCATCGAAACACACACTCTATTCATACTTTGAATATAACCAACCACCGCCGTTGCCTCAAACTCAATGGATCGAACACATAGCTGTATGGGCAGACTCATAAACATTACACTTGGGTAGTTCATCCTTAGCTCAGTCATAATAGTCATTTTGGTATCTCCCTTGTAAGAAACCAACATGTGTACTTGGAAGTCCATCTCAGTTGTTTTGCTATCCATGATGGATGGATTGTGAGCTGGTATGTCTTCTGGCACTCGATTGATTTCTTCGTCATCAATCCAGTCTTCATCTAAAACAGAGGCAGGTCGTGAGGGCCAACTTGTTGCTGAGGGCGGAGACGAAGTATGGGTAGGCATGGGTGAAAAATAATTGCTGTTCTGGTGTATATTGAAGGGATGCTGCGGGGCTACCATAGGGGAGCGATGAAAAGAGTGTATCATACTAAACCGGGGCTGCTGCAATAACGGCGTAAGCGAAGGTCTCGATAGAGTAGGATGTGTATGATCTAAAAAGTAATCTTCACTAGGTGCCATAGAAGAAGCTGTATGACTTACAGGACGGCTAGGTGGTGTTTGAGTGGTAGATTGATGAACTTGTTGACCACCCTCCTCATCGTGGTCTACTTCGTAAAATTCAGGAAAAGGGTCTGTTATATTGGTAATCTCTATTTGTGGTGTCTCATTGCCCCACTCAAACGCAGTAACCTCAATGTCTCCAATAAAGGAAGGTTTGGTGATATTTTGAAAGTGTTTGTTCAAGAAGTCTTTCACATGTCCTGCTAATTCGCTATCAAGCTTTTTCCAATCGAGATCCACTGACATCCTTGTCTATTCAAGGAAAATCCTACAGAGAACTACAAAAAATAAAAAATAACATATTGCCTGTCCAAACTTGAAATTACACGGAGTTACAGATACTTTTTTAGTCTCCGATAGTTTCTGTATAGAGAACGCTTTACTTCAGGTGAGCATTCTATCCATTTCGTATAAATGAAAAGAGAAAACAAACGAAAAAAAAAAAGCTACTACCGCTATCACCAGTTTAAACTAAAAGACTAAGAAAATCGATAGTTTTTGGTTAAAATGGGGTCAAACACACCATATAGCTAGGCACTATGCTAACCTAGTTTATGTGCTTGATAACGTTGTATATTAAACAAGAACAAAAAGGCACCAGTTAAGGTAAGTCTAATGTGAGCTGCTAAATAATTTTTTTTGGATTCGTTCTGGCTTTAGCTTCGAATTTTTAATTCACTGAATATCCATTAACTTGAAATTTTTTCTCGTTCATTTTGCAGTAGTAAAGGTTTCAAAAGTCTAGAAGTAAACAACTAGAAGAAACATATGTGCCTTTTTATCTTTCAAGGGTTTTGGCTATTAAAAAAATTAAATGTACGTATTTGTACGTTTTATGTCAAGCTAGAGTCACTATTTACGCTCTCCTGTATCAGAGCTTCAGCATAAGTACCTGCACTTGAAGTACCTGCTCCTGCTTTTTTTTTTTTTTTGGGATCCAGAAGGGTCTCATATATATATAAACTCTTACTAAAAATGTCCCGATAGGTACCTATCGTACGACAACTCAGAGTTCTGAAAAAAAAAGCCTAAAGCTATAACAGATTTTATTTTCCTTGATACCCTTTTCAACAGCTAAGTTTTTCTGGTTATCCAATTTATACTTATTCAAAAAACTTTTGGAAAACAAATAAATTTATTATATTTTGAAAGCATCTCTATGGACCTTTTTTTTTGTATTTGCTAATGTAGAGCTTTAGGTGTAAAGACACAGCCTACTTTTCTCAGCTGCAAGCGACCCCTATAGACCATTATGAGCAATTCTTAGATAGACTAAGTATTTCAATAATCTTTCATACTACATATAGATATGTATACCGCCCTTTAACTAAAGGGCTGTCAAGATTTATAGCTTCTCTTTAGTCTCCATTTAATTTATTTCCGCGTGGGAGCTTATAGTGAGCTATACCCTCTTTCCACTACATACTCAAAGCCAAACACTTGTGGATAAAAGATGTCACAGAAAGTATATTTCTAAGTCACTCCAATCATCTCAGCCAAAATTTCGTAATACATTGCTACAATTCTTAATCGGTTTTCAACTTTCGGCTAATGTTTCTGAAGAGAAACTGAAAGACTTAAAAATACAAAAACCAACTCTGTAAGTCCCTCATGTACAACAGACTCTAACGATTTCTAGCATAACAAAGTTTTTTTCTATTGGCGGAAAAATAGTAGTTACGACTCCTATAGTTTAGGAATAAAAAAACCTCAATTTTTGTGAGCTATTTTATTTTGCTGTTTAGTTTGTAAAACACTACATACACAGCTTTTCGCGTTTGACATAATAACACTGAACTCCAGTTGACTTCTTACATAGTCTATAGAAAAGCAATGGCGTTCAATAATACATTTAATCATCGTATAATAAAAACGTCTAAACAGACTTAGGGGCAGTTTGAGGGAAGAAATCGGCAGACTTACAACAATACTGTCAATCCGTTTTGTAGAAAAATAAAGCTATTTTCAATGTTTTTTTTTGGCTATTATTCATCCAGAAGAGATCTAAAGCAACATCACTCGCCTTTATTGTAGCTGCAAGACAACGGAGAAAGGAGTGAGAATCATATTATAAGATGGGCGTCGTTTGATACAAAATTATAATAAACTAGAAATAGCTCTTTTTTTAATGAAGCTCTTGTTTAAACATTTGATTCTTTGAAAGAATTCTAGCAAATGCTTTAATTATGTGCTTATATGTACTATATGCTTTGTATGAAGAACTTTTGATTGTACTGCATATAATACCCTATATTGATCTGGGCCCTTACCAATTGTTTTAAAAGTTAGCAAACCAAGCTTTTTAACAATCAAAAAATATTTTTTAAAAAAGTATCGTTTTTTTTTTTTTTTTTTTTTTTTTTTTTTTGCAAATGCAGACCTTTTTAAGAAAACAAAAGGAGTATTTGAACTTTAAAACCCTGGATAAGAAATTGAGGAAACATTACAAAAGCTTTTTCCTGCCCTTATATTTACAGATTTTTTTAGTTTATAGACACTAATGAACTAACTGAAAAGCTGAACTAAAAACCGCCTTGTTTAGTAATGCAACAATAAAGGAGCAAGTATATTTAAAATCGCTTTTGTTATGTGCTCTACCTGCTTTTTTTTAGGTTCTTGTCTTGCGGTATCACTACCTCTTCTGGTGGAAGTAGCTCAAAACTACACAAGAGATCTTTCGATATAGTCATGACTGCACCGTAGTTGTCAAACTCTCCACAATAATTAGGTGCACTGAAAATGGTAACTAACGTACGATCATTAAAGAACTCGTACCCATCCTCTACCACCTAGCAAAAATTGAATACGCTGTTGCACTGTGTCAAAATGCCTACCATATGGGCTCTACATATCAAATCAAGATCGAATTTTTGTAAAAACTGGTTGATATTGTTTCTACCGAAACAGACCGAGACACCTCGGTCGTTTTCACTCCAGTTCGGAGATAGATCGCTGGGGTCTGACCAGAGCAAATCGTTAAGCAAACCAAACTCAGGCACTTCTGTAGGTCGAGGTAAACGGTTAATTTGCTCCATTGTGTAGATATCTGGAGAAAGACCTCCATGAACACAAAATATTCTACTTCCAATAATGCCAGCTATAGGCATTACATTGAACACGTCGCAAAACAGCTTCCATACCTTGACATTTGCTCTCCTTTTACACTCATCATAAAACCCATAGACTTTCCCCAAACATATTAATAAACGAGGTGAGATAGGATAGCTTACTTCGCGTCACATCAGAAGATTCATGGTTTCCGCGCAACAGAAAAAAGTTTTCTGGGTATTTGATTTTAAAGCAGAACAAAAGCAAAATTGTCTCTAGGCTATAGAGACCCCGATCAACATAGTCTCCTAAGAACAAATAATTAAAGTCAGGCGGAAATCCACACATTTCGAATAGCCGAATAAGATCAAAAAATTGTCCATGAATCTTGTTATGAGGAGTTAAATAAGAGATTGCATATACAGATAAATGTAAAGGGACTTACATCGCCCGCTATCTTGACTCCTGGGCTTAATTGAAGTAGTACCTAAAGAAAAGTACGAGTGAACATAGGCTTTTTTTTTTTAGGTATATGTAATAAAGTAAAGTTGAGTTTACAGGTTGATCCATAAATATATCATATACAGTACGACAAACAGCTGTGATCTCGAGTTGATTCATACATATCGTTTTCCCTATATGTTGTTTTCTTGAACCTAAGGCGATCAGACGCTGAATACAGTCATCTATGTCAAGCTTGAACGGCGCCTCTGATTCTAGCGAGGGCGCTATGTTTTGTATTTCAGAAAAAGGAGTTGTACTTAGTTCATCTGGAAATCGAGTAGTAGGCAGACTAAAGTTAGACTTATGCTTGCTATCATGTTTGTTTTTGATTGATCTTTGTTTTGAGGAGTGATTTCCCATGTTTTATTTATTTGTTCGTTTAGTAGTATTTTTTACAAACAAGAAAAAGAAAAGAAAAAAAAGCAAAGCAAAACAAAAAAGTGAAAGAACGTAAGTACGATGCACCCAAAAAAAAATGATGTAGCATTTTCTTGTATTGTTCCTCATGATTCCCTTTTTTGTACTACATTTTATAAATAGACATTGTTTAGTCAGAGTCATTCCATTTTGTACAGAAGCAGTATTGTAGCCAATCAAAATCGATGTTACCTGTCTATCAAAATCGATATCGTTTGTCGATAATAACATTAGTGAGACAATAATGAAACTATTTTTATATGCTTTCAGGCTTTGCTTTTGTTTTAAATGCTACAAATTAAACGGGTCTTCTTGTCTGCACCCTCTATCTTTTCGATGTACAAATACGTTTTTGTTTAGCTGCATCGATCATGAGTTGAGAAAGGTTTTGTTGGAAATTAAGACCGAGCGTCTTCGTTTTTTATATTTGTCTTACTATTTTTGTCGCAGGTGCACCCAATAATAGTGGCTTTTGACACTCAATTTGTTGAGGGACTTAAAGGATAAGCTCAAAGGTGTTGTGACATTCAACAACCCATCTTTCTGGGACTTACGAAAAAAGGTTTTAATTCATAAGAATTTAATTATTTATACCCGAAAACTTTAAAGTAATTCCATAATATGTGTCAAATACCTCAATTAGTATCTGAAAGCCTTATATTGAAAACAGGCTTGCTCTTTGTAGACATAACAATCGTCATTGTTCGTACGCTCAATCAAAACCTAGACTATTTACGCTACTTTGCTTATGCTGATAGGCTATACTAATAAATAGGCCGTATTGGATACATACTCAAAAGAAGGCATATTTTTTGAAATGATTATGTAGTTAATCCGCTTCAAACGCTTGACAGTCAAATTGGATTCAAACGGTGCAAGGCAGCTAGATAAGCTGGAATGAAGCGTTGAATCTCTAATGGTATTCAATGTCTTAACATTTTTGGTTACAATTGAAGAAGATGAAGCAAAGTTGGAGTTTGTCAGTAGTCAGACATAGTCGTTTTACCACGGTGATGAAAATTTGTGCACTATCTTTATAGTTCACTTTGTACGATGTAAGTGTTTTTTGTCACTCAATTAAATTTTGACAGTTTTGGAAATCGCACTATTAAAGGTACTGATATACTGAGATTCCAGTGTCTTTGGAGGCTCATTCAAATGATTTTTGAGCAAATCCACGCTTCAAACTCTCAAAATAGGCTCATACTACAGTTGATCCAATAAATTATGTCGCCCAACCAGAAATAAAAATTGCTTAATTAGAAGTGAAATGTCGGCCAATCAGAAATTAAGTTCTGCTCTTAAAGGAACAAAACGTCGTTCAATCAGAAATAAGCTTTCGCTGCCACAGAAATAAAATGTCGCCTCTTAGTTTTCCTGAGGAAGCTTTTGATTATCTTTTTCTCATAATATCTATTGTAGCCTTACAGGATGAAGAACTCTTTCTTTTTATGAAGATGGATAAAAAAAATATTTAAAATCATTTGCAACTATGTCGATTATTCTCAATTATTTTAAACAAACAGCAAAGAGAGACGACTCAAATCTCTTGATGTCATCTTTTTTTAAATTGTATACACATTTCTTTTCTTTTTTTCTTTTTCTCTAAATAACATGACCCATCCAGTCACTTCAAAACGCTAGTTTTCTTGTTTCTTTTTAACTTTGTAAGATTCTTTTAATACAAATATCTCTTGAAATGTGCCACATATTCTAAATCATTTTATTCTTTTAAGATGAAAGGATATCTTTAAAACGATAAACTTAGAAAGGATACAGAATTATAATAATGTAAGATATCTCTCAAAAGTATGCGGCTAGACCTCTCCCCAAAAAATGAAACACACGGACTCAGGCACAAAAAAAAACGATGACGTTGTACTTTTTACATTCATGAAAATAGTACGTTTACAAAAGAGTTAACTTTTTATTCACATTTTTCTCGAAAAAAGTAATTGAAAAGCGATCTATTTCTGAAAACTCAATGAAATCAAATAGCCCTACGAAATTTGTACAAAATCACATTGATCATTTTATCTATTATGATTTCTGCAAACAGTTTATTAAAGATTTTAAAGATCAAGAAGAAAGTAGCAGTGTCTTGCAAAAGTCTTTGAAAGCAATCATAAAAGGAAAATCAAATGCCAAAGCATTTAAAAAGAAGGCTGAGATTATTCTAAAAGATATAAAGGTAACAACTATTGCAATATATAAAAAAAAAAAAAATGTGTCTTTAATCAATGATAAAATATAGAATGTGACTACTGATGAAAGAGTCTTTCTGCTCTTTCAAACAAAAAGATTTAAAGCAGCAGAAAAAAAGGCAATAGAAGAGAATGTTCATAGCTTAAATACAGGAGCGAGGATCTTTTTAGGTATTTTTCTCTCTCTACTCAAAATAAATAAACATTGTATATATTAAACTCTTTTTAATAGAAATAAATCATGGTAATGTTGGGTACGCGGAAAATGATAGTTCGGATTCAGGTGAAGAAACAACGGATAAATCCGATTACGAAGACAGAGAGAGTACCCCAAGCACAGATTCTACTCAAGAAGCTATTATCACCAAGTCTCATAAGACAGCTAAGGATTATCTGATTTCTACCAATGCGAGTGACGTGATAGACTTGGACAGTATTAATAGCAAGTGGATTTTAAAGAGTGGATATGATTTGTCAATTTCTTTTTTAAAAAGAAGAAATGAATTGGTGAACAACTGCACTGATTGTAGTACTGTATTAGAACCTGACGAGGAACTCTCTATCAATGGTATTATTCTTTTAGACGATGATGTTGATTCAAATACGATTCGATTTGACCATTATAAAGAAGCTTGTAGCGAAGTTAAGGAGAGTTTTTTGAAATACAAAGAAAAAGATGTCAAATCTCATGTCGACGGTATCTTTCACTTTACCAAGGTACACTGAAAAAAACAAGTTTTAAAGTTGACAATTAATATATTTTTCATAGTTGATTACAGAAGGAGATTTTGATGAAGCAGAAGATGAGCTAAATGTATCGAATTTACCCAGCCACATCAAAGCCATTTTATACAGATTGTAAGTGTCAAGATTTGTTAAATAATTATTGCTGTAAGTAATATGTGCTTATTTGTTTATTTTTAGCAAACAAACCTATTGTAAAGGGTATTCTATTAAATCATTAAATGAAAGCACAACATTGAAAGATGGCATTTTTCCGTTTTTGGAGAACTATTTCCCAAACAACAAAAGATACACAACTTTCGGTGCTGATAAGGAGATCCGCGAGTCAAAGAAGAGATTCACTGATATTGATCCATCACTGAACAGAAATGTTCGAAAGGGAGACTTCTCTATTGTGACAAACCAGTCCAAACACCTGATATTTGCTCTTGAATCTAAGCCAGAACGCAACAAAGGACGATCAAATGGGGATGTGATCAAGATGGCTAGATATATGAAGGATACACTTGACTCTATTGAAAGCGAAGGATTCAATAATGTTGTAATCGCTGGTATGATCACAAGTGGAGTCTTTTGCTCCTGTTATCTCATGGAACATAAATATGATTACATCTATACATTTTACAAGCAAAGCAGCTTCTACATTCCAATCGATTATCGGGATATGTTTAGAATCAATGCAATATTCCCTATAATGAACCAATTGAAAAATGTCCTGCAAGAAACAATCGTCGAATTGTCCACTTTGAAACATGAGAGAAACAATCCATCAAGTTTGAAAAAGCTGAAGACCTACCATTCACCCACACAGCTACCAGGCTCAAGGGTCAAAAGAGTTTACCTCAACACAACAGCCGCTAAATATGCTAAGAGAAGACTACAGTTCAATTGACTCCTATGAACACTAATATCTCCATTTATGCATTTATACACTCATTATTATCAGTGAAAAAAAATGTCAAAATTATATTCGTTTATCAATATTTCTATTCCATATTCATTTGTAGTTTTTGTTTATACAGTTACATAAATTGTCTTTTGTGTTATTTGTCTCTGTTTGAAGCTTCTATAACGTGGCACTCTTACATATAAACTAAACTCGCTGGTATCCCATCAACGTGTTCAGGTATATGCAAAGAGAAAGTCAAAAGAACGGCGATGAGTCAGGAGATTTACATCTCAAGAGGATAAGCCCATCATGCCTAGTTGGCCCGTCTTTACATCTAATGTTAAGATGCTCTCCTGGTTGGAAAGAACATACCACATTATAAAAGCAAAGTACAACTGTGGCTGGTCTGATTTGTTTAGCTTGCTTCCTATAATTACTTGCCGTCAGTACCTATTCCATATTCATTTGTAGTTTTTGTTTATACAGTTACATAAATTGTCTTTTGTATTATTTGTCTCTGTTTGAAGCTTCTATAACGTGGCACTCTTACATATAAACTAAACTCGCTGGTATCCCATCAACGTGTTCAGGTATATGCAAAGAGAAAGTCAAAAGAACGGCGATGAGTCAGGAGATTTACATCTCAAGAGGATAAGCCCATCATGCCTAGTTGGCCCGTCTTTACATCTAATGTTAAGATGCTCTCCTGGTTGGAAAGAACATACCACATTATAAAAGCAAAGTACAACTGTGGCTGGTCTGATTTGTTTAGCTTGCTTCCTATAATTACTTGCCGTCAGTACCTATTCCATATTCATTTGTAGTTTTTGTTTATACAGTTACATAAATTGTCTTTTGTATTATTTGTCTCTGTTTGAAGCTTCTATAACGTGGCACTCTTACATATAAACTAAACTCGCTGGTATCCCATCAACGTGTTCAGGTATATGCAAAGAGAAAGTCAAAAGAACGGCGATGAGTCAGGAGATTTACATCTCAAGAGGATAAGCCCATCATGCCTAGTTGGCCCGTCTTTACATCTAATGTTAAGATGCTCTCCTGGTTGGAAAGAACATACCACATTATAAAAGCAAAGTACAACTGTGGCTGGTCTGATTTGTTTAGCTTGCTTCCTATAATTACTTGCCGTCAGTACCTATTCCATATTCATTTGTAGTTTTTGTTTATACAGTTACATAAATTGTCTTTTGTATTATTTGTCTCTGTTTGAAGCTTCTATAACGTGGCACTCTTACATATAAACTAAACTCGCTGGTATCCCATCAACGTGTTCAGGTATATGCAAAGAGAAAGTCAAAAGAACGGCGATGAGTCAGGAGATTTACATCTCAAGAGGATAAGCCCATCATGCCTAGTTGGCCCGTCTTTACATCTAATGTTAAGATGCTCTCCTGGTTGGAAAGAACATACCACATTATAAAAGCAAAGTACAACTGTGGCTGGTCTGATTTGTTTAGCTTGCTTCCTATAATTACTTGCCGTCAGTACCTATTCCATATTCATTTGTAGTTTTTGTTTATACAGTTACATAAATTGTCTTTTGTATTATTTGTCTCTGTTTGAAGCTTCTATAACGTGGCACTCTTACATATAAACTAAACTCGCTGGTATCCCATCAACGTGTTCAGGTATATGCAAAGAGAAAGTCAAAAGAACGGCGATGAGTCAGGAGATTTACATCTCAAGAGGATAAGCCCATCATGCCTAGTTGGCCCGTCTTTACATCTAATGTTAAGATGCTCTCCTGGTTGGAAAGAACATACCACATTATAAAAGCAAAGTACAACTGTGGCTGGTCTGATTTGTTTAGCTTGCTTCCTATAATTACTTGCCGTCAGTACCTATTCCATATTCATTTGTAGTTTTTGTTTATACAGTTACATAAATTGTCTTTTGTATTATTTGTCTCTGTTTGAAGCTTCTATAACGTGGCACTCTTACATATAAACTAAACTCGCTGGTATCCCATCAACGTGTTCAGGTATATGCAAAGAGAAAGTCAAAAGAACGGCGATGAGTCAGGAGATTTACATCTCAAGAGGATAAGCCCATCATGCCTAGTTGGCCCGTCTTTACATCTAATGTTAAGATGCTCTCCTGGTTGGAAAGAACATACCACATTATAAAAGCAAAGTACAACTGTGGCTGGTCTGATTTGTTTAGCTTGCTTCCTATAATTACTTGCCGTCAGTACCTATTCCATATTCATTTGTAGTTTTTGTTTATACAGTTACATAAATTGTCTTTTGTATTATTTGTCTCTGTTTGAAGCTTCTATAACGTGGCACTCTTACATATAAACTAAACTCGCTGGTATCCCATCAACGTGTTCAGGTATATGCAAAGAGAAAGTCAAAAGAACGGCGATGAGTCAGGAGATTTACATCTCAAGAGGATAAGCCCATCATGCCTAGTTGGCCCGTCTTTACATCTAATGTTAAGATGCTCTCCTGGTTGGAAAGAACATACCACATTATAAAAGCAAAGTACAACTGTGGCTGGTCTGATTTGTTTAGCTTGCTTCCTATAATTACTTGCCGTCAGTACCTATTCCATATTCATTTGTAGTTTTTAATTTGCAATACTAATTTTTGCAAGAACTTTTTTTAAATACAAAAATGTAACGTCATGCTTAAAAATGCAAAAAGTACAACGTCATCGTTTTTTTTTTTGTGCCTGAGTCCGTATGTTTCATTTTTTGGGGAGAGGTCTAGCCGCATAATTTTGCTGTTTGTTTAAAATAATTGAGAATAATCGACATAGTTGCAAATGATTTTAAATATTTTTTTTTATCCATCTTCATAAAAAGAAAGAGTTCTTCATCCTGTAAGGCTACAATAGATATTATGAGAAAAAGATAATCAAAAGTTTCCTCAGGAAAACTAAGAGGCGACATTTTATTTCTGTGGCAGCGAAAGCTTATTTTTGATTGAACGACGTTTTGTTCCTTTAAGAGCAGAACTTAATTTCTGATTGGCCGACATTTCACTTCTAATTAAGCAATTTTTATTTCTTCTGAATTTGAAGCACGTGCTCAGTGTAGTAGTTTGCTGATCACCTCTCAGCTACTCCTGATACGGATAGTTAGCAACAGGTTTCAGTCAATACTTTTTGTTTTTTTTTAAAAAAACTATTGTAGAGCTTTGTAGTTTGTCTCTAAGTTGGCAAAACCGATTACTTTGATTTATGTCTTTTACCTAACACATATACTAAAAGGTATTACAAACTAAATAAAGGTCGTAAGTCCTCCCCGGCAGTTGTTTGTGTCAAAGTATGAGCCTAGCTTACTTTTTTTTTCGCTTTTTGTTTTGCTAAAGATCCTATCTCAAGGACAAGGTCGCTACTCTCCCGCCGGTCAGCGTACAGAAACTTCATAGTGTATTATTAAAATCGTCAAACCAAATTCTAAAAAAAGATCAAACAAATCCGAACCAAGACTCCTGTGCGAATCGTCAAGTTGCTTTGGTCAAATAGGAGCTATGTGGTATGACCATATATGTATTAGGTGGCGGTTTTTTTTTTTTTTTGGAGCACAAAAGTTTAAAATTTCTGTGGGCTAGCGAATAGATTTCATTTATTTATTGACCACACCGAAAGACTTAACCCCTAATACTTCAGGCAATTTCAGTGAAAGTATAATCAATATGTTTCGCCTTTCGCCGGTACTACAAAAAACACATATGGAAGGTACATGTTTGGCTTTTATTTGTTGAAAAAAAACTACTTCTACTCTATGATTGTAGCCACATCTGCCAGCCGTGTACTGTGGCACGGACTTCTTCATCCCCAGGATCTTCTTCAAACATTACTCCCATACGTCGCGTTAAGAAATTATCTACATTGAATCCATAACCCAAAAGATCTCTATCTTCATCGTCTAGGCCCTCAACAACTGGACGTTGGGCAATACTGAAAAACTGAACATCTCGCTCAGCGAATTGTGGTCTATGATGAGTATAAAATACATAGACACGACCAGTATGAGGTGTCAAAAGCTCTCGACATGTTTTGAGCATAGCATGATGTTGAGAATGGTTGAATATTAAATCACTCAGGATAATAACATCGTAGGTAGTTTGTCCAGACGGCAGAGCTTCTTTTAGTTTGTCTGTATTAGTACCCCAAATATAGCCTTCTACTTGGACATTCAAGTCGGGTGTGTTTTGTTTTACGTTAAACTCGATGTTTTCAATTAAATCTTTGTCTGGGTAATCTGTAACAACCACTTTCGTTGCTCCATTGATGGCTGCTACTAAACTGGGTAAAGCACCACCAGCACCAAGTTCCAAAACACTTTTATCTTTCACTAACAACGGATTCTCATCAAACATTCCAGCAAATACTTTTGAAGCATTCCACAAATGATGAGCCCACAGTGGGTGTGAGCCGACTAATTTGATTTTTAATTGTCGATGCAGATCGCCTGATTACAAAGCAATGGTAAGTCATCTAACATATTTTACAGTTGCTCGTTTAAAGAAAAATCATAAAAAGAGAGAAAAAAGAAGAAATGAAGCCACTTACTGGTTGAAGCCAGCTCTCTTTCATATACTTCAAAAGAAGGAGCTACTTGAACTACATCATCATCGCTTTCAGCCTATACAGAATGAATACTTTTTTGCGCCAGTCAGGCCTATTTCTTACACCAAACAAATCGCCAGCAAAGCCATCGTCTTCATCCGAATGGTGTGACATGTTGTATAGTCAAATATTGCTGGATACTTTTTTCAAAAGAAAACTAAACACATAAGCCACTCTTATACCACATTTATTTTTTAATTTTGACGTTAGCATAAATGGAAAAACACCACTTTTACAAGTTACTAGCGCAAAATCTTGTGAGATTACGCTACAGGTTCAAAAGCATCTACTCAAAGAAACTTCAAGCTCGAATATATGAGAATGTTTATACTTCTTTGTTAAAACAGCTAAAACAATGCTACAACTGAGCATAATAAAAAAACAAGAAATTTTTTTAAAGTAAAATAGTTTGTTCTTTCAATATATATCAACTGATACAAACTCAAGGCTTTCTGGGGTATTTTGGCAATACCTAATCGAGAAAAGCATAAAATGTTCTCTCATTTTTCATTAGCAGTATCACTGACTGGTGTTTGAAAAATCGCGAGGCTATATTTTTCCTTATTTCACTTGCACTCTACATACGTAACTTTAAGAGGATTTTTAATGTGCAAGTGTTATTGCTAATGGTTTATATAATTCGCTGTTATTTATTTTTAAAAATTTACAAAATAAAGAATACTAATAAAAAACGGCGATGATTTTTTGATACCATTCTCAAGGTTGGTGGTTGCATAAAAGAATCCAAAAAAAAAGACTCTGTTTTGCTTTTTTGTTTTTTGCACTTAAATGTCAGTGTATTAGAAAGCAAAAAGAGACAGAAGAGAAGAATAATAGGGCGTAAATTAAATAGCAGGCCTATCTGCATAGCTTCGCTGAAGCTACAATTACTATACTTCATTATGTAGTCTTTGCCATTATGCACGTGTTGGAGCAACCCTAAAATTCCCCTTTTTTGCATGTCGGGTTTTTTAGGTGGGTTTTGTTATTCCCCTCCCCCCTAAGCATGCACCTTTGTACATTATGTCTCCTTTTAATTCTCCTAATCGTTTTGCTTCTTTTATCTCTTAATCCTTGTCTTTCTGTTTAAATTATACTAAAGACGATGATATAACTTCTCTTTTTCTCTTTTTATTTTTTTCTCTTTTCATCTCTTTGCCTCCATTCCTTTCATACAATCTTAACTAATTTAGAATAAAAACTAGTAAGGATCATATATTTTCTCCTAATTGCTATGTTGGGCCTTTAATAAGTGTTTTCAAAAAAAAAAAAAAAAAAGAGATGGATCCAGCTGGCTCAAATGACAACTCGCTTATAAAAGCAGCCCCAGTATGGTCCATAGTAGTCATTGCAATATTAGGTTTCCTTATCATCATCTTTGCACTGTTTTTTTTGCGAAGATTTCGTAAAAGATATCACATTCATGTCAATAGCCAAATGGAAAAAAGTGCTTCTATCAAGTCTGTGGAAACACTTGTGACAGGGCAGCAGCCAAAAGGCTCAGCAATAAAAACAAAAGATATTGAGGCTATCCAGGATTCGTTTGTCACCACCTCCACAGCCGCCACTCAATTCCAAAGCGCTCCTGTTCAAGATGCCCCTGAACCACTTCAGGAGATCAAGATTTCATTGCCAATGCCACCTCCCACAACCTCTTTTTTTGCAGCAAAGACAGAGCTGGATAACGATACCTCGGAATTCTACAATATATATTCTAGTAGTAGCAAAGAAGCAGGAAAAAATCGTAAGAGTACGGAGTTTCCTAGCAACAACGGGTTTATCTCTATTGATTTGGACTCTTTTTCAAATGCAGCAGCCAATATTCAGAAAAAAGCATGTACTATGAAAAAGAGCTTAAGACAGTCTATACGAAAACCGACAAAAGACTCAAAAACTATATTCACAGAGGAATCTTTCTCTAAAGGTCACTCCAAAGAAGAAATTGAAGATTGTGAACCTATGAAACCTGTCCTACCACAATTGCTCCAGTCAACAGAACCACTTCCTGAACTTAAAATGTCTCTATCCAGCACAACTCACTCCACACCCCAAGACGATATTATACTAGATAGTGAGGAATCTTTTCTTGCGGCTCAACGTATTATAAGATCTGCGTCACGGAAGTCTAGAGCACGCTCAATGATAATTGACCATGATCAACTGCCTTCAGTGCCTTCAAAACACGAACAGCTCAAGTTTTCAACCGTTCGATCGAGTCGTGTATATACAAGTAATGAACATATGACCATCAGCTCTGGGTCTGTTAAACGCCTGTTTCGTCAAAGCGTTTTAGTTCCTGAAGAGTACTCATTTACAAACGATCAAGGGCCTTTACCGGCTACAGGCAGTAAAGAAAAAGGACAACTTAATACAATAGATATCAGCAAATGGTCTGAAAAAAGTGTTTTTCCAGAAAAGGGTGTTTTGACTCCCACTGTTGAATCTTCCAGCGCAGGCTATTCAGAAGCTCCTCAGTACCGAGCATCTCTTAACAACTCTATATTCTCTATCTACGATACACTGTCAAAGAGAAGTGCGGCGGTTTTTACAAAAGAAGAAAACACCAACAAGTCTATTTCTCGCCATAATTCCACAAAAAAGGAGACTCTTGGGAAAAGCGCCTTGAAAAGTTTCACAGCGAGTGCCACACAGGGCATGAATAAGTCGCTTCGAGGACTGTTTGATCATTCTTCTTCTTTGACTAGTATTAACAAAGTCTTGCCAAGTGATAGCCAAAAAATGGAACTGGATGTAGGAAAAGGGATTCAAGAGACAGTCAATATCAGTCGCCAAAGCAGCAGGAGAACCTATGTATCTCAACGTAGTCTAACAAACAATTCTATACACTCTAGTACGAGTGAAAGGCAAAGAAAATTATCACCCGAATCGTCTCAGAAGGTTGAAGCAGACTCTGCTATTGTAAGGCAATCAATGTCGTTTATGGAGAATGAGGAGATAGAAAAGGAAGTGGATGCCCTTCGTCAAGCATTACAAACCACTTGGGAAAGCTATGAAAAAAGTGAGCCCAGTGTCAGTGAAGACCTAGATGGAGCAGGCTCCATGCAACCCTTAGGAACTAATAAATTAAGCTCTCCTCGACAATCCCTTTTGACCAAATCATTAATTAGTCAACAAGCTAAAAAGACTACGGAGTTTGCGCGTTCTTCCGCGTTATCGGATGAAGTGCTTCCTGCTCCAGAGCCTGTCGCTTCTTTTTCTTCATCAACCATCCGAACTGTAGTTCCAGAAAACGAATCCCCTCAGAAATGGATGGATCCTAGATATTCAAAAGCAAATACCATGGGCAGTAACAAAATACTTGCTGCAAATTCTCATGAAGAACTTCCAAGTGTTTCCGATGACTTGAAAAGCAGACGAAGCAGTGGTACAAACAGCACTTCGACTGCTTTTGGAACTAACGGCAGAAACCATTCATCGACATGGAACAGAAGATCACACACAAACACTGCTTCTAGACTGTCTGTATCACAATCTGCTCAGGACGAACTGGAGGATACCAAAAACTCGACATCTGATGAAAGAAAGAACTTCTTTAGTACAAAGCAAAAAGAAAAGAAAACTAGGGGTGGTATACCTTGGATGGCAACCGATATGACCCCTGCTCAAATAGAGAAAAGTAAATACTTAAATGGAGGCTCTTAATCTTTTTTTTTTTATTATAAACTCAAAATAAAATTATACTCTTGTGTTATATTATTAATAAAACAAAAAGTTCCCTAGCCATGATGCTATATTGTAAAATTGTCAATTTTTAGACATTGCTTCTCTTTTTCTATTTTTTGTCTGATTGTTTATTTTAAAAACAAAGAGTAAGTCCTGTATGCCAGTTCGCTTCTACTGGCTAAACAAAAAGATGATTTTAAATAAACAAGCACCGGTAATTTTTTGACAGAATTTATGCTAAATAGGGGCGTATGAGCTTCTCTCCCTAATTTTGGTTGAATTGCTTTGAATGAATTGCAATTCTATATTTGATTTTATCCTCACAAATGAAAACATAGTCGTTCAGTATCTAATAGCTTGTATGCCTTAAGTGTAAAAAAACTTATCGTAAAAAGCACACAGGAAAATAGAATAATGGAAGAAGAAAACTAACATGATCGACTGCTTGCATCAAGGTATTTTATACGAACAAACTAGGAGCCTAAGAGACATAGAGTTCAAAAAGCGAAACCTATTTTAACTCACCAAGGCAATATTTTTTATAGTACATCAATGCTGCTTTATATTGATGTATTCAAATCAAAACGAAGAGGACTGCTTTTATGTTTTTTTTTTTTGTACAGAAGTAGATTTTAAAAATGGCTTCAAAAATTCCCCAATAAAGAAAGGTAAATGGAAGTAAGACACGTCTGACAAAAGGGGATACGCCATCGCATAGGTCACAAAGTGAGATACAGGGGACTAAAGGTCCTTTACTTCTTTTCTGATTTTAGTCAAATACGAACTACAAATATTCATGCGCTGGTTGCACTTTTTTCTTTAGTATGGATTTCGATTTTTTTTTCAATTAGGCTTATTATTTTGTATTGGGTAATATAAAAGTGTTCAGAAATTTTGCTCAAACAGCTTAAGCTTCCATATAAAAGTGGCAAAAGCAAGGGGCTAAACTGTGAGCTCCTGACGCTCCTATCTCAAAAAAGCTTAACACCCTAATTAACTGCAATTGATAGCCGAAAAAAAGAAAAAGGAAAATAGAGCTGTAAATGCTTACACCCATAATGCAAAGTCTTTCTGGCGTTCGTTTGTTTATTTTTGTATATAAAAATTAGCCCTTTTTTTTTATGGAAACAAGATATGTACATTTTAAGGTTGAAGGGGAAAAATAGCGACAACGGCTTAACCGAGAAATACGCTTCTAATATTTAACAATGATCTGTACTTAGGATCAAAAGTGTAAATAAGATAGATATAAACAATAAGGGGCTAAAGGAAAAGTTGAATCAATTATAATAAACATATGACTATTTACAACTGCATACATTGAATAAACAGAAGCCAGTCCCACTTCAAAATTTTATTTAACTTTAAAGTACATGTGAGTACATTGACCGTACTCCTCAGACTCCATAATATTGCTTTGGAAGGCCTTCAAGTGCTTAATGTCTTGTATGATCGCAATACCAAAGTGATAAGGTTTTCTTTTTTTTTTTTTTGCAAACCGTGCAGTTATGCTTAGAGCTAAAGACGAGCGTACCTTTACAAACCTCCTAACTTTTCTTTTTAAAAAAAACTTGACTTTTGTACTGTAGACTTTTTACAATAATACAAATGTTAAAGGGCCGAATATTGTCTTAAATATTTTTAAGCGACAAGGTTCTATGATGTTCTTAAAAAAAAAAAGACGGACAAGCTCATAAAAAGTAACCTAAATTGTGAATCAGTTGAATAAAATGGCGCTCAAATTTGCTTGACAGCTTTTATCCCAGCTAAATAATTTTGAGACTCGTTTATTCTAAACACTCAATATTAGTTTCTAATCTGAGACGGTATTTTACTGAGATTTTAAACGATCTTCGTGATGGCGCCATCTATGCCTCAGGATCCTTATTGTTCTTCAAGAGGAGTTGGACGCTGTTCCTTGTAATACAGTCCTATAAAACATTGGCGGCCGATAGAATTTACGTTTTACAAAAATATTTATAACGTTGATAGAATAAGCTGGTCCATCAGTCTGTAATGTTCTTCGTTACATCAAACATTGTTTTAAACTAGGCATTTTGTTATTTGTAATGATGTTTATTCTAAAAATACAACATTTCATCTCTTTTTTATTGAAAATGTTTAGCAAACATCTAAAAAAGGGTTAAAGAAATACGCTATTTTTAAATTGTCAAGTTGCACTTCGAACAGCAACATTTTGTTGTTTCTTGTAGCGATTTCAGTTAACGCATTTGATTCGATTGTTTGGTTTAACCTAGTATAAACATTTTACTCCACTACACTAAAATAAACACAAGGACATTTTTTAATAGTGTTACAACATTATCCGATTATCTCTTTTCCAAAGATAGAGGTACTATACTATTTGATGCTAGCAACAAATTCTTAGCTTCACATACATTGATCTTCAACTCTGGTTTTTGTGGTATAAACACCATAGCGTTTTTGTATAATAAAATCACTGAGTTATCAACCAAACGTATACTCACTATACTATCAGTCTATTCTTTCTTCCCATCAGCTTGATAACCTGTTTCGCTCTTACTCGCTCCTTCATCTATAGGCTCTCTTGTCTTGAAGTAACAGCCGATTTTAAATGTCGTGCTCTCTTTTCTAGTCGTGTTCATCCAAGCTTCTGTTCCTTTCCTACCCCTCTTCCTTTTCTCTACTTGAGCAAATTCCTAGCAGTCAAGACTACGACTGACATAAAATAAACTTCAAAATTTAAAGTAACTTTTGTTTGCAGAATCTATTAGGAATCGTTTAGTATGATAATGATGCAATGAGCTATATGTTGAAATATAACTAGCAGGTGTCCTACAAATGTTTTTACCCAAATGGTGTTCCAGCGGAGACTGTATAAACAATAGAAGAATGCCGAGAATAAGGAAAACCCGTTTCAATAAAATGCATATCAAAATTTTTATTTACACTTTGTTTAAATTCAAGAATATAAGAGAAATTCTAGATTCAAATAGTAATGGATATGATCAAAAACTGTAGTGAAAATTAGATTGCCACAGCGGTGACACAACTATTGTATAGACATAGAACTTTCCCCAATATCCGGATATAGTAAAAAGCGGAGCAAGTGAAAGTGTCGGTAGACTACTCAAAAAAAAAAAAAAAAGGAAAGAGCACACAAGAAACTTTTTTTGACTTGCTATCTTATTCATGGAAAAGGGAATGAAAAAAAAATGCACCTAACAGTAGATAAAATTTTGATATAGTTTATTTGTAGCAGTAATAGCTAAGAAAACTAATTGTTTTAATTTAGTACGCGTGTATTGTTGTTGCTTGTTTTATCATAGATTAGGCGCAAAAGAATTTACTTCTATTCTTACAAAGAAAAATTTTAATGAATATATAATATAAAAATAAAAAGCAAATACAAAATGACACTATGCCTTGAAAAAGTATAAGCAGAAAGCTTTTGTGGCGGTCAAAAACCCAACCTTAATCTTTGCAAAGATTTAAAACGAGATACAGTATGACTATTACTTTTTGAATTAGGCAATACCTTTTTTTTCAGTAAAAAGAAAATGCAACGCGTTTATTTACTTCTAATTATTTTATAACACAGTATAAGTTAAAGGTGTAACTATAGAGCGTGTACCCTGTTCAACAGAGTTGACACGTTTTTTTTCTTATCTAGTTTAGTTTGTTTCCCGACATAAAGGGGCAAGCGGAAGCAGCACCGCCTTCTTCTTTGTTTTCTTTGTGATCCTTGTTCTTGGCTAATTGACGCATTAAATCACTGGGATCATAGAATGTCTCGAGCTATATTCACGTTTAAAGTCTGTCCGTTTTAGTGTTTTTGATAATATGTACCTCTTCAATCTCGAATTTTTCGTTCACTTTAGCAACAGTAACACCAAATGTCTCTACCATTTCGTTAGAAGCAGGAGCTTCAAGTTTTTTACCATCGCCGACTTTGACGGAAAGATTGCCAGTCATAGTTCCCCAATGACTATAAAAAACGAGAATGAGAATCGTCTTTAGATGCGTATATGCTTCCTTTTCATATTTACCGCCACTTGAAGGCAACTACAGGAGGGCCACTATATACTTGCAAGACTTCCCAAGAAAAAGTGCGAAGACAACGCTTGAAAAGTTTATGAGATTCTTGAAAGTCCATTTCACTGGCCTTGTAGAGTTCGGTGTCACCAATTAGCGCATTATAGGTACCAACCTAAGTCTGTTATTAAATCTGGGCGATCATTATTTTGTCATTACCTTTAACATATCGTCTACTGTTTGAGAAGGTTGACCGTTGCAAGAAAATTTGTATTTTGAACGGTCAATGGTTCTTATTTCGTCAGGGTTGAGTTTATAGGACATTTCTTTTTCCCAATTCTAAATACAGATATCATGAGCAATAGTTACAGGTAAAGTTTTTCCTACCTTCACCAAGTTAGAAACCAGCCACTCAAGCGAGCCTTCGGCATGGTTTGTAATTTTTTCTATACGATTCAAATAAATACAAAGAAACCCCAAGTACTTCCAAATTACCTTCTTCAAAAGCTTGGTTTACTTTTTTGTAATCAGGAACGCGACCATATCGCCATTGGTGATTAGTGTCGTTAAGGACAGCATTGGGGTCGGTCATAAAATCAGGGAGAGACATTTTTTAGTTAATATAACAATATTTGAAATAAAAAAAAAAAGAAAGAAAAAGCGACCTTTTTAAATGTTTGAGCCGGGAAGTACAAACGCTGTCAATTACCAAAAAAAAAAAAACTTCTTACTCATTGAAAAAAAAAACTTCAAAATGGTTCGATAAAGTATTTTGCGTTTAAAAAAATCGAAATTTTTTTTTGGGCAATTATACTTTTCATTTTTATTGTTTTGAGTTTCTACCCATTCCTCCCTTAAACCCACGATCCCTTTTATAGACTCTTCGTACATTATACATTAAGGCTAAATGTTTTTTTTTTGCCATACAATATACCTTTAAAAACCTAGTATACTTTCTCTATTGAGAATCTTGAGTTTCATAAATTGCCATCATTCAATAACTGCTGTGTAACCTTAACTTTAAAAGCTTTCAGTCGCTCTTTGTAAATCTTGCGATGCTGATTGTCTTTTAACCGAGCGTTGAGGTAATGTTGGAAACGAAAGAAAAATAAACAGAGAACCCGGAAGCCTCGGATTTAGCAGTAAATTGATAGATAAATTTACTTATATATGCTAAAAACAATATACATAGAGCTGTTTACGTAGAAATACAAAAATCAAGTTTGTCGGTTTTGCGGCGGAACAAAGGAAGCTTAATTAGACATTCAAAAAAAACTTCAAATTATTAAAATTTTCGCCGTATAGGTAAAACCTAATAAAAGAAACATATCATGCTTTTTTTGTTGTCAAATACAACAACTAAAAAAAAAATGAATGAGCAAAAACAAGCGACATAAAAGGCGGGATGTAAAGATCTGTTGTATTGGAGGGTATATTTAACCTAGGTATCAACGGAAACACAGAGCTCAAGGATGGTATTTATATAATATAAGGTGCTTGGTGAGCTCTTTTATTAAGTAACAGACGTGTATACTTTTTGATAGAACGACCGCCAATTAGGTTTTAGATTAAGGGCATCAGAAAAAACCGCTTATAAAGGTTTAACTCTTCCTGTTTGGTTTTGAAAAAAAAAAAAACTCTATAGTAGCAGCCTGATAAAAAAAAAATATACCGCCTTTATTTGTAAACGAAAATAGTATTGAAAAAAGAAAAAAGTTAAAAGCAGGAATATTACTTCATTACACTAACACTGATATCAGGTTATACTAGGTTACTTTTTTCTTCCTGTTTTATTAGAGATTGCTGTCTATTGTGAACAGTTGAAAACTTTTGTATCTATGTGTTTTTGAGGCATTGCCGCAGGCTTTTGAAAGAATCAAACTTACTAGAAAAAAGAGAAACAGTAGTAGTTTGTACATCGGCTTGCTGCATACAAAGTGCATCCTTGCTTGAGTGGCCTGAATCCTTTCAATCTTTGTTGTATAGCTCTTTGTCGTTTTCCGAGAATGTCTAGTTCTCATATTTGATACTTTGACTAATTTATCAAAATAAATACTTGTGTATCAAAATCAACAAGCGGTTGTTTTGCTTTCTTTTTGTTATAACTTATATAATTATATACATCCTATATCTTTTTAAAGGCATGGTTAGATAATTTAAAACATTTTTTAATACACTTTCTGAAAAAAATTACCAGTTTTATAGTTGATCGTATTTATTTAAACGAGCAACTTTTTTCATCGGCTTTGCTAGTAATTTTTAATAGCACTTTGCAAAAATTGCATACAACACAGTTAATGTTTGTTTAATTGCCTCTTTTCATATTTATACAAAATAGGTTGTAAAAAAATATTGTTAGATTCTTATTTTTCAAATCTATAGTATAACTACTAGTATAGATATTCTGCAAATGGTAGAAAATATCTGTAATAGCTCTCGCGTGCATATCAAGACTTTCCCTGTATTTCTTTGTTAAAAAAAAGGCATTCTCTAACTATGCTATAATTAGCCAAGAAAAAAGGTAAAGCAAATTAACAGGGCTTAATAATGGGGTGAAATTACTACTATTCACATAAGATACTCTTTATATATATATATGTGTGGGTTTCTTGTATAATGTCAATTTCTATTGCATGCCGTTGAGCTATTCGGCTTAAACAATGCTGACAATATTTATTAAGCTGGGCTCTATTAGGAAGTATAGTACGTATTTTTCTTTTGTTATTTAAATGCAGTTTTAGATATAACAAGCCAGAGCTCTAAAAAACAAGTTATTGAGGTAATCAGTGGTAATGTACAAACTTCTGCTTTATTACAGAAAATCGATACCTTGGTTTATTTGTATGACCAAAGCCTTTATCAACTTTGCTCATGTTTTTCTAGAAATATATAATTACACTATATACTAAATAGAGAACTAATAGTTTAGGCTCCCCAAAGTCTAAACAGAACATAAATAATTCAGACACAACACATCCTACGAGGTTCAAAAATTCCCAATAAACCATATAGATTTATATCAAAGAAAAAAAAACAGTGAAACAAATATCTGAGTAATAAATTTCGTACTGAAAAATGCCTTTTATTATATAAGTAATCCCTAAAAGCTAAAAACTGCCTTTTATTGTAAACTCTCTTGTTTTGTTTTACTTATTTTTGCCTTTACTTTTACAGGATCTGGTAGTCGTTTGATGGATCCTTTTGTTGACGCTTTTTGCTTTTCTTTTATATCTATTTAGACATAAACTTCTTTTCATTCACTTTATCCACAAGCTCCCCAAAATCTCAAAAACTACATTGTTCTCGAACCAATTAATGTATTTGCCTCTGTGTAGTTGTTAAAAAAAAAAAGAAGCATTTAAGGATTGTAAGCACGGTTTGGTTTATAGAAAGCCAAAAAAGACATTAGCAACAGGATTGGCATGCTTTTTTCTATGAACAGACAGTTCTCAAGGTCTGTAATAAGGCCGCTATCGCTGATAAGTGTTCAATAATGAAGTAACAAAAGTATTACTTCATGTAATCATGGTGTATGTGTATACATCATAGTTTGTTTATTGTTAAGGGTTGTCGGTTGTTGTTTTCAAAGCTCTCGGTTATTCTTCTAGGCATTGATACGAGGCTTCTTACAGAATGCCCTAGCTGTTTAAAATAAAGTCCATTTTTTAAGAATTTTTTGTGAAACTGCGATCACACTCATTTAAGTATTTAGCTAACTATTATGGAAGGTGTTGTCTAAAAAACGGAAATCATAACTTTCTTGGAACGTCAAAAAAGAAAAATACCTTCCGGTGATTGAGCTGCACTTTCATTCTCAAAACTGTTATTTTAGGGTAGCTACATTTGTTTAATCTGCACAATTAGACTGTATTTTTTATTAGTCTATAAAAGAGATATACACATCGAATCCAATATACGCGGCAGAAGACATCTGTCTCGTAAGCCACTCCTAATTTTTTCTTTTGAAACGACTGAAACTTAAATAAGCTATTAAGCCGAAGTTTTATGGTATCTGTATCGTTTCTTTTATATTAAATTGAGAGTTGGTAACTTAACGATGAATTTTTATAGGGAAACTGTGGTAGTTTCGGTTTTATTTAAGGTCAAATTGACTGTAACTTAACGATGAAGCGTGAGCTTCATTTTTCTATAATCTGAGTTGACGTCGGAGATTGCATTGTTTATTTTGTATACGGTTTTTTAAGAAGCAAAAACTTTAAGAATAACATGAATGTTCATTAATTTGTTACAAATGCATAACAATAGAGCAATGGGAATTGATAAACTGACTTTTATCTTTTTTTAAAGATTTTTTTTATCCCGAGAAAAAACAAAAAAAAGACCAAAGTTCAAAAGTTTTTCTTTTCTCCCTTCCTTCTAAGTATCTACTAATCGTGTGTAAGAGGCATCAACCATCCGACAAGCTTTGGTGTTACCATTTAATTTTATCTCGTTTTTTTACTTTTTTTTTTTATTAATCTTTTAAAACACCATAAAACCTGCAATGGCCAACAAATACAGGCAAGCGGTTGAGGTATATACTCAGGGAACTAAGGCCTGGTTTGAAGACGAAAAGGAAGCATGGATTTCCACTACTTGCACACATACTTCTATAGATGACTCTTTATTTAGATTAGTTTTCAAAAGCGATCAATCTGAAAAAGTATCTAAAAAAAAACTAGTGAAAGTCAAGAGTTGCGATGAACAATATACTATAGGAATACATCGTTGAATCCGCTTTTGCAGAACTAGAAAAGACTGGCGGATCAAGTCTACCGCCACTCCGTAATCCGCCCAAAATGGAATATACCGACGATTTGACAAACCTAAGTTATTTAAATGAACCTGCAGGTACAAGATCAAAAGAGATTCTAGCTTAATATTAATTTGCATAGTTCTTAACACAATACGTACTCGATATATGCAGCGCTTAATATATACATACTCCGGAATTGTGTTGATTGCTATGAATCCTTTTGACCGAGTGGCCCTTTACGATCCGGACATTGTTCAGCAGTACTCTGGTAGACGACGAGGAGAATTAGAACCGCATTTGTTTGCTATTGCTGAAGATGCCTATCGTTGTATGATACGCGAGCAAGTCAATCAAACAATTGTTGTTTCTGGAGAGAGTGGTGCTGGTAAAACAGTGAGTGCAAAATACATTATGCGTTATTTTGCAACAGCCGACGACCAGGAGGGACTGAGCAAAAAGCAAAAAGCAAGCGGGGGCATGACAGAAGTGGAAGAGCAAATTCTGGGTAAGCGGCCGTACTATGACTATGTTTGCATTTTGTGTACTAGTATAGTAATATACTTGCCTAGCAACCAATCCTATCATGGAAGCTTTTGGTAACGCAAAAACAACAAGAAACGACAATTCATCTCGGTTTGGTAAATACATTGAAATTCAATTTGACGATGGGGCCAATATAGTGGGTGCAAAGATCAGAACCTATTTACTGGAACGTTCACGTTTGATCTATCAACCGGAAACAGAAAGGAATTATCATATCTTCTATCAAGTAAATAGATCTCATAGTTTATCAGCTTATGTACCCTGGTCTCACATATTTGTACGTTTAGCTTTGTGCAGGTGTCCCGACGTCAGAAAAGAAAGATTTTGAACTGAGCGATTACAATCAGTTTCACTATTTAAATCAAAGTGGGACAGGTATTATTCCTGGCGTGGACGATGCAGCCGAGTTCGAAACAACACAGCGCGCGTTGTCTACAATCGGTCTATCTGTGCAGCTTCAGTGGAAGATTTTCAAGCTTCTGGCTGCTTTATTGCATATTGGTAATATTAAAATTACTGGGCGTGGTGATGCCATGTTATCCGAAGATGATCCAGCTCTCCTAACAGCAACGCGTTTATTGGGAATCAAAACTGCCGATTTTAGAAAATGGGTGGTTCGTAAACAGATCGTTACTCGATCTGAAAAAATCGTAACCAACCTGAGCCCTTCTCAAGCCCATGTGGTCAAAGACTCTGTAGCAAAGTATATATACGCCAACCTGTTTGAATGGCTGGTCTCTGTTACCAACGAGAGTCTCTCTTGTTCTGATACTAGCGAGATCGCCAATTTTATCGGTGTTTTGGATATCTATGGCTTTGAGCACTTTAAAAAGAACTCTTTTGAACAGTTCTGCATCAATTATGCCAATGAGAAACTCCAACAGCAATTCAATCAGCATGTATTTAAACTTGAGCAGGAAGAGTATGTCCGTGAAGAGATCAACTGGACTTTTATTGAGTTCAGTGACAATCAAAAATGTATCGAATTAATTGAAGGAAAACTTGGTATCTTGTCTCTGTTAGATGAAGTAAGTTTGTAAGTATACTACTTCTATACTGATGTAAAATAGGAATCGCGTTTGCCTTCTGGCTCTGATCAAAGTTTTGTCCAAAAACTATATTCTAATTTTGATAATGCTAGCTACAAAAAGTACTTTAAAAAGCCTCGTTTTTCAAACAACGCGTTTACTATTGCACACTACGCTCTTGATGTTCAATATGAAGCGGAGAGCTTTATTGATAAAAACAAGGATACAGTACCTGATGAACACTTATCTTTATTGCAAAACACAGAGTTTGACTTTCTTAGTGAGGTCTTAGACAAAGCTGCTGCTAGCTCCATTGTTGCTCCTGTAAGTAGAACGGGATATGTAATAACTGTATATATTCTAATGTGTTCTACTTTAGCCTGAAAACAATAAACGTATGAGTATGGCTGTTAAAAAGCCAACTCTTGGCTCCATATTCAAGTCCTCTCTTATCAATTTGATGGCCACGATTGGCGATACTAACGTCCACTACATCCGTTGTATCAAGCCTAATGAAGCCAAGGCAGCTTGGGAATTCGATCCAAATATGGTTCTCTCCCAATTGCGGGCGTGTGGTGTCTTAGAAACAATCCGTATCAGTTGTGCAGGTTATCCTTCACGTTGGACATTTGAAGAATTTGCAGATAGATATTACGCACTTGTTTCTTCTAAACATTGGGATAATACGATTGCCAAACCAGATATTAGACATTTGTGTTCGGTTATTTTAGAAGCTTCAATAAACGATGAGGATAAATATCAAGTAGGAACCACAAAGATTTTTTTCCGTGCTGGGCAACTAGCCTACTTGGAAAAGCTTCGGTCGGATCGATTCAATGCATGCGCTATCGTTTTGCAAAAGAACACAAAGAGGGCTATATATCGTAACCGCTATATCCGTACAAAGCAAATGGCTATTCGTGTACAGTGTGTGGCTCGTCAAAAAGCTGCACTGGTAAAAATGCAAAAACTGCGAGAAGAAAAAGCTGCAATCATTATCCAGAAAAACTGGCGAAGATATAGTGCTCGGAAAGAATTCGTCTTTAAAAAGGCCTTTATTCTTAAACTTCAAATAGGTATAAAAACAGAAACAAAACTAAACTCGAGTTACTGACCTGGACATAAAATAGCATGTAAATCCAAATTGGCAAAGCGTAACTTTCATTTTATTCAAGAAAACCATGCCGCTACGCAAATCCAAAAGCTTGTTCGAGGGTGGTAAGGTTTTTTATTCCCCCTTTATAAATTTAAAATGTTTTTTTTTTTTTTTTTCTTTCATAGGTTTGCACGAAAAGCATACAATACCAAGAGAGAATTTATTATCAATGTTCAGTCTATTGCTCGTCGTAATGCTGCTCGTAAAAAATTGATGGGTCTCCGTACTGAAGCCAGATCCGTCAACCATTTCAAGGAAGTATCCTATACGCTTGAAAACAAGGTGGTTGAACTAACCCAGACGCTTCGAAATGTTCAACTTGAAAGCAAAGCACATAATGATCGTAATGCTCAGCTTGAGAAGCATATCAAAAGTTGGACGGAAAAGTATGAAAAGATGGAAAGAAAAGCAAAGAATTTGGAGGAGGAGCTTTCGGCTCCGACAGTTCCCCAGGGTACTTACAACGCAATACAGTCTGAGCTTAGTATTCTTCAGCAAGATCATCGACAGACACTAGATAAGTTTAGGCTTCAAGAGAAAGATCTGGCCACTGCTCGAAGCCAACTGGAAACAGAAAAAGCCGAGAATGTTACCCTTCGTAAGCTTTTAGATGAAGCTGACGAGAAAGCCAAACATACAACAGATGAGGCTGAGGTGACCGAACTTCGTAGCCAACTGGCTGCTTTGAAGGCGCAACTTTCACAGGCATTGAATACACCACGTGTACAAAATTCTGGAAACAATCTGAGAGCGGTATCGCCAGGTCCTGGTATGCGCAGCGTATCCCCTAGCGCTCGTATGTTGGATCCTGATTCAGCCAACCATTCTCGAAGCAAATCACCAGCGTTTAGAAACCCTGCTCCAAAGCCTGCGCCTACTTCTGCTCATGATCCCCCAATCTCACCTTCTATTAGGAAGCCGCGTAGGAACAGCGCCGCTGATATGACAAGTAATCGTCTCAAAAATTCGTTGGACACAATCCGCTTGGCTGACAGCAATCATCGCCCTGCCTCGATTGATCAAGTTGAAGAAATCACAGGCACCCGATCAGGTGGGCTCGTGGGTATGGTAGAAGAAAATCCACAAGAAGCCATACGCGCTTTGTTACAGAATGAAGAGGCTCTTCAAAGTGAGATATCGCAAGGGCTTATCCGATCTATCAAAATGCCTTTGCCTGGTATACATACTATGCCCTCCAAAAAAGAAATCTTGTTTCCCGCAAATACTATTGTGATCTGTGTCAGAGAGATGTGGAAGTTTGGTTATGTACAGGAGTTTGAGCGACTGCTGTATGATATAATGAGTGAAATCCAGAATCAGCTTTTGGTAAGGTGTACACATATAACCTGACTCCCATAAAAAAAAAAATGTTTACCTTTGTTACAAATAGAGTGTTACAGGCGAAGATGCAGTTGTTCCTTGTACTTTTTGGTGGACTAATGTTCATGAAATGCTTTCCCTTATTTTGGTTCTTCAACAGGAAACCGATTTAGACATCCAAAATGGTAAACGAAAAGAGATCAACAGACACGAGGCCAACAAGATACTGGATACGATAAAGTATGAACTTCAATGCCTAGAGGATAATATATACCATGCCTGGATGAAGGAAATCAAAAAGCATCTTTCCAAAATGGTGATTCCTGCCGTAGTTGAAGGTCAATCACTTCCCGGATTCATAACTGCCAACGCCGGCCGGTTCTTTAATAAGATCATGGTCGGTTCTTCTCGACCGCACTATTCTATGGACGATTTATTGAACTTTTTAAATAAGGTTCATCGAGCCATGAAATGTTATTATGTTGAGCAGCTTGTTTCCACACAAGTGTTAACCGAGCTCTTAAAACTCATTGGTGTTACTGCCTTTAACGAAATGTTAATGAGAAAGAACTTTTGCTCATGGAAACGAGGTAAAGGAAAAATAGGTGTTTATTAAATGTATTAAACGAGTTCCATCTATGTGTTTGTTTTAGCTATGCAAATTCAATACAATATTACACGTATTGAGGAATGGTGTAAAAGTCATGATGTACCAGAGGCAACACTTCAGTTAGAGCACTTGATGCAAACTACAAAGCTACTGCAGTTCAAGAAAGCATCCTTGGAAGATATCGAAAACATTTATGATGTCTGTTGGATCCTCACCCCTACACAGATACAAAAGCTTATTTCTCAATACCATATTGCGGATTACGAAAACCCTATTCCACCCGATATTCTTCAAGCCGTAGCTTCTCATATTGTGGTGGGTGATCCCAGCGATGCACTCTTGCTTGAATCGGTACCGATGGAGACTCCTTCTACGGAATTTGAAGTACCTGAATTTCGATTGACCAAGCCCGAAAACTATTTGCCTCAATATGTAAATGCATATAGTGCTTTCTACTGTCTGTTATACTCACTCTTTTTTTTATTACTTTATAGATAAACTATAAGCGTCTTCGAAAACTGACTATGCTTGTCCATCAATTAGAAACGACTTCTTAAAAAAAAAAGAAAAAAATAGAGCCACTTCAAATATTCCCCCCCTCCCCGTTTTTTGTTTCTTTTTCTTTCTTTCTTTCTTTCTTTTTTTTTTTTTTTCGCTATTATGATTCCCCTCTAATAAAGCCTGTCTTTTTCTATTGTTTTGTTAAAAGTATATATACAGTTTGTTTTAATTTTTATTATTTTATTTTGCATAATATTGACTCCTGTTTTAAGAGTAAATGGCTGTAGTTGAATTCTTTGTCTTTTTTTTTTTATCTATAGTTTAAGCATATGAAGTTTATTGGGTTAACGGGGGGTATCTCTACTGGTAGATAAGAAGAACGAAAAAAAAAAAAAGGAGGGGGGGAGGGGGGACTGATTTATTATTGGACTAGGCAAATCAACTGTCTCTCGCTGTTTACTCGAACAAGGCATTCCAGTGATAGATGCGGACAAGATTGCAAGAGATATTGTTGAGCCTGGAAGAAAGCCCAATAAGCTCATCCGTCAATATTTTGGAGACGAAGTATTTTTAGATGATGGAAGAATCGACCGACCTAAATTAGCAGAGATAATGTTTAACGATCCCGAGAAACGAAAGATTCTTAATCAGTGCACCCACCCCTATGTACGTATGGAAATGTTGAAAGAAGCTTTCAAGTATTGGGTCAAAGGGGAATCGATGGTGATATTTGATGTACCCTTGTTGATTGAAAGCAAGATGGATCGAATGATGGGCTATACTGTAGTGGTTTATTGGTACTATAAGAGTGTGAAAGAAACAAAGTTAACCCCCCCCCTCAAATAATAGCTCAGAAAATATACAATTAAAAAGACTCAAGGAAAGAGATGGTATTAAAGATGATCAGGTCGCCATGACGCGTATCAAAGCGCAAATGCCAATGGCGGATAAAGTGGAAAAAGCAGATATTGTTTTGGATAATTCGACAGATTTACAGCAACTTCAAATTCAAGTACAAAACATGGTTAAAAAAGTAAGACCTTCTAGACTGACTTGGGCTTTTGAGTACTTTGGGCCTCCAATGTTACTTGTTGCTTTGTCTTTTACTCTTGTGCGCTTTGGGCCTCGTTTACTATTTTCTTTATTAAAGTCAAACTAGAAAAAAGAAAGCTTCTTTCTATACCTCTCTCTTTGTTTTTTTTTTTTTCTTTGACCATACTTGCTACAATGAAAACATAATAAGAATATTTCTAAAAACGAAACTTGTCTTTAAACAGAAAGGCTACCTGCAAGAAGCTATTACTTTATCCACCGCTCATCTCAGCAACACCATATTCTTGGCATGTAAAAATGATTTAAGAAAAAGGGAGACATAGTATCGATAGTTTTCATCTCAACGTGCTTTTGATAACCAGCCATAGTTTTATTAAAAGTTTTCAAGGTGCTTAAACGTTACTAGTACACAAAAAAAAAAAAAAAAAGGAAAACCAAAAAGTAAGCCAAAAGAATAAGAACAGATGGATTGGTCAAGTAAACAAACAAAAGAATAAAAGTGCAGCACCTTCTAACAAACTGATAGTAGGTGTTTTTTATGGGAGCGATAAATATTGCTTTCAACGTCTTTAGGGTATTTCATATACTTTTCTTGTCTTTTGTTAAAAGCAGGTTTCTTGATCCGTCGCATTTTTTTTTCTCAAGAATCGAAAGAAACAAAAACCAAAAAAAAAAAAATACACCAGTATTTATATCAAACAGACTAAAAGTCATTTGATTCAACTTTATGGATTCAAGTGATGTCTTGTAAAAAAAAAAAGCCTACACAGGGCTTTGATTGCCTTTATGTAAAATCAAGGAATAGGCTTTTCTCTGTGTTTTATATCAAAAGTAAGTATCATCCACAAAAAAAAAAAACTAAAGGAAATGGAAATCAATAGAATCTACCAGCCATTGTTCATCTTAAGCCTGTACAAGTAAATAAAAAAGACCATAGCCTGTTTTATGGAGTAAAACTAGATACTCTATTTCCCCACGATCTTCAAGTTTCTATTTTTTATCGTTGGTTTAAATAAAACCTTTCACGTAACTGCATTTGTGAACAAAGCCGAAATGAAATCATCCTATACTATAATGACAAAACGATGCAAAAAGAATTCTTGCTACTCGAAACAAAAAAAAAAATACTGTTGTATTTACGATCCATGCAATCGAATAGCTAATAGAACGACGCTCAATGTTTTTATAACTCTAGACAAGTAAAGTTTATAAACACATCAGCCGGAAATACACAAGATCTACAGTCATTCATTGCACCTAGTGGGTAGCTAGAATGAGTTTTTTTTTTTTTTTGTGTAGAACGGATGAGCTATGATCGGGGGTTTAGGTATGTTCTTTTACGAATAGTGTGTTTGGTTATTTATAAACCGAAACCGACTTTCATTGTTATTGAGTAAACAAAGAGTGTTACTCAGACCTGTTTTAGAGTAAAAGTGACCAAGAGCAATAAGAGAAAACAAAGGTTGATTTTTGTAGTATCTTTTAGAGTGGGTACGACGAATTGACCAGCTTAGAAAAAACGATCAGATCATGTCAAATCCCCCGCTAGATACTATTGCCGCCATCACCTCCTCGGTTGATTGGTGAGTTTGACGTGGCTGATGCATTTTACCGGTACGGATGTCATGTGATACAACAAGCAAATTGAAATAAAAGAATCTGTAAAAGGATTGCATACTCTCTTGCGGTGCCCCAACACAGTGACGCTATACTGAATATATATATATATATATATGTTTTCGATGACTAAGAAGTATCCTTCTATTCCTGTGGTGGTAAATCGTTTATCTATCGGATAGACCGATATGTGCTTTTAATTAAACGACATTTCTTTTCTGATTAGGTGACACAGCTTCTCCAAGAAAGTACAGACTGAGCCTTGGAAAGAGTTTTTACCAAACGAGATCTTATGACGTCGGTATTTCTGAAAGACTTTTTTGTTTTATAGGGCCAAACACTTTTGGCGATGTGTGCTTTTTTTCTGTTTTTTTTGTTTTTTTTTTTTTTTTTTTTTTAGAGAACAAAGCCCTGTATTCGTTCTATTTTACTTTTTTTTTTTTTTTTTTTTTTTTTTTTTTTTGGCTCTCTTTGAAGATCTGTAACCGCTATTTGCTTCTGCTTCACTGTAAGTGATATTGAAACAGTATTGATAGTCTGTGATGTAGACAGATAGCTCTCTCAGGGCTTAGCCTTTTTAAAACAAGTGAAAAAAAAAAAAAAAAAGGCATTATACGGTGTTTGAAATCATTTAATAAATCCTTCTTTTTTTTTTTTTTTTGTCTTTCTTTTTTCCCTTTCTTTTTATTTAAGCTTTTCTTTCGATAAAAACAAGAGCCATCATGTAACGTTTCTCCGCTCGTAAAACCAAGAAAAAGAAAAAAAAGGCTTACTAAAACCAAACAACTTCTAGGTCTGAGCCTTATGACCCCTATATTCCTAATTCACAACGCGGAGATGCGGCACCTAATAAGACCACCCGAGTACAACAGCAAGTAGATGAGGTGGTAGGCATTATGCAAGAAAACATTGACAAAGTCATGCAACGAGGTGAGAGACTTGACGACCTTCGTGGCAAGACAGGTAAAAAAAAACCCCCCCTCCATAAAATAGAAAGCTTTGTACATGCTTGCTTACACAGGGGATTGTTAAAAGAGGACTTGCAGGCAACTGCAGGACACTTTAGACGTGGTGCCAACCAAGTCAGAAAGAGAATGTGGTGGAAAGATTTGAAATGGAAGATTATTATCGCTGTCACCATCTTGGCTATCTTGGGTATTATTATTGGTAAGTCTTTCTAGAGTGTAAAGTTTGTTCACTAAAAAACCAAAAAAAAAACAAAAAAATTATAGGTTCGATTGTTGGTACACAGGTAAAGAGATGACGAAAACTTTTCCTTTCGCGGATTTGCAGATGACTAGCAAATTTTTTTTTTTTTTTTTTTTTTTTTTTTCTAATATTTCGTGATAGACAAACAAGAATAACAATGGACAATAAGTTTTGAGTCTAGCCATAACCACCAGCACATCCATTCACCACCACCACCACCACCACCACCACCACCACCACTACCATCACCTCAATTCACTTGTGAACACACGTACTTTTATGTCTTTTTATGTATAAAAAGAAAGAATAAATTTAATATCCTTTATTATGTCAAATAAAGAGCTTTGTTTATATTAAAAAGACAGAGGGTTATATATATATATACGATTGTTATTGGTTTTGTTTTTCGATGCGATGCACTTTTCTCTACGCTTCTCCGTTCTCGTTCATTTGTCTTTCTATGGTCTCGTGTTTGATATTGTATGCGTCTGCTATGATCTATTGAACAAAAAAGTCAACAGCTGCCCTTCTGCTCTGCTTCTTTACCATATCCATATTCAACATGGGTAGTCTATGTAGCATGGTTCGGATCTCTGATTGCTCCAGGTCTTCTACTGCTTCTTTCACACTAAGCAAAATGGCTAAACCAAAAAAAAAAAAAAAAGTCAGAGTCACATAACACACTTTCAATCCAGGTATTTTACAGAGACAGATGAAAGGATGAAAAGAGAGTGGGTCGGCCATAGCAAAATAACAATCTAAGTAAAGTTATTTTCTTGTTTAGAAAAACAAAAGGATTTACCCCATAATCGAACCATATTATCAAATCGCATTTCTTTGGAAAGCAAGTTTTGTAACCAAGATGTAGACCAATCAAGTATTTCTACCTCTTCATCTTCAAAGAAATTACAGAGCTCGGGTAAACTGCAGCGGAAGAGGGTCATAAAGTAAGCCACTTGTTCTTTCAGGCTAAAGCTGGAGCCATATTCCTCTTTGATAAGACCGGGTGAGAAAGAAAAAAAAAAAAAAAAGAGAGACATGTTTACTTACCAAGTGCTTGCATCATCCGTTCAAAGCAAAAATAAGCATCACATTCTGTATCCATCACATAAATAAAGGGTGCACATAACGACACTAGGCTAGCGTTATATTCCACATCACGATTACTATTCAAATAGGCCAGAATGATATTGACAAAAGCATTCACATATTCCTTTGCCTGAAGAACATCCGGTACCCTTCTTTGATATCTCAGTACTTCCCCTCGGATTCTTTTGGCGGTATCGATGTCCTCTTTATCCATCTGCTCATATTCTTCTCTTCGGGCTTTACTCGAACTGAGCTCTTTGGCTTCAAAGATTTTGAATAAACAACCTTTCCTTTTGTTAAAGCTTTCCACTTACAACGATCGGCTTGTTGGACTCCCAATAGATATTTCCAAACTTCCTGTGTGTGTGTTTGTATAGTGGTCAAGAATAAGGTCATGTACATACACTGCGTAATTGATTCGGTACACCATGTCTGGCTAATATGCGTAATCTTTCCAAGTCTACATATACTTCGGATTGTAAAATCTCTTGAAAATCGTCAATATAAGATAAGTTGTCCTCATCTTGTTTCATTGTACAAGTAAAGCCAAATGAATAACTAAAAAAAAAAAAAAAAAAAAAAAAAAAAAAAAAACATTTTTATTTCCCCTTTTTGTCCCGACCTTTTCACTCTCTCATTCTCTCTTCATAACCAAAAAAAAAACTCTTTACTGGTGTTTCGGGCTTTTTGTTGAATAAAAAATCTCTTTTTTCGGATCTTCTTTCTTCCTCCTCTCCCCTTATTTGATCCAAACTGTCTACAGTGTAGGACAAAGTTAGAGAGAAAATGTCAAAAAAAAAAAAAAAAAAAAGAGGAGAGGGACGCAAGGGAAAAAGCAGTCTGTTTGCTTTCTGTTGAATGAGATGAATTGAGCCTTCAAAAAAAAAAAAAAAAAAAAAGTTTTTTTAAAGAGAAGGAAATACGCTGCTTTTTGGGCTGTCATTATCTGTCCTACGCTTAAAGCGATATCGCGTGTTTTTTTTTTTTTTTTTATTATCTATAATACAGTGAGTTTTGTCACTTTGAAAAAATTAGATGTCCGTAATCAATGTCACTTTCCAAAAAGGATGAATGGCACCAGCCCAAGAATATCTTTTGGCAGAGACAGCGAAAATAAAAGAACTTTTAGAAACAACCCAAGGTGTGGTAAACTACAGCACAAATGAGCGATTGCTTGTACCTTCCAAAGGATTTCTTTTTTTCTAAAAGACGGCTTTTTTGCTTTGAAAACTTTTTGATGGTAAAATAACCATAGAGCACCCAACCTATCCAATGGGTGGGTTTTTTTTTTTTTTTTGCCCACATTCAGTGGCCCGAGCATGAAGGTTCAAGTACACTGGAAAGCCGCACAAGTTATTCTTGAAAACAGACTGTGTCATTTCCAGTGAGCTGAAAACGATGCATGGCGAGACCTTGAAAAGAGATTTTGGCTGGAGTGCTCTTTAGCAAAATCCCTTTAGGTTATTCAATAGGAAACCAAAAGCGGATGAACATCAAGTCTTTTTACAACTCTATGGATTCTCACTTTGCCAGCTCTTTAAAAGATCTACAGGTTTTTAACCGTGCTTTGCCCAGATTTCTGAAAACCAGCTTGGGGTCAGAGCCTCTTGTTTCGAGGTTCATGTTTTCAGTGAGCTATGAAATGTATCAGACAAAGCCATAAAAAAAAAAGCAGGTACTAGAGTTATCAATAGTTTTAAAATGATGAACAGGTAGTAGCTCAATCTATTTCTAATTCCTCTTTTTTAAACAGAAACCACTCATTTGTGTTGAATCTACTGTATTTTACCATACATTAGGTTATAAAAGTTTTTTTTTTTCACTGTATTTACGTTTTTGGGCTGATGCCATTCATCTTTTTTTTGGAAAGTGACATTAATTCTTATGCTCAATTTACCGTGTAGTTACACACATCTATGGCCTCAAAGCTCCGATGGAGGAACCAGCAATAGACACCAGGGTGTGGTGTTGATATGTAGTGTATGTTGAAGTTCAAAAAAAATTTTTGTTATCATTCTTTTTTTTTTTTTTTTTTTTTTGGAACTAGCAGATATGCAGCGTTTAGCACGCCTTATTTCAACACGTAATCCAACGCGTCTTGCTTCACATGCTTATCAGACAACGCCTTTCAGTAAGATTACCCAAGGGTTAGGCGCTGTTACTTCGAGTTTACTTGGCGCACCCTCATTCACCCAACCCAAGTTGGAAACATTACCATTCAGCAATCAAGCCGAGACCTGGGTCGATGCCGTCAAAGAAGCTCAGGGCCTGATCCATACCGAGAATTCCGAACGTATCTTTGACCCTTCCAAACTCATGGTGGGTCAAGATCTTTGGGAACTCAAGGGAAACATTACAAAGTTACTCGGCTCAGGTCACCCATTCCTGGACACCATGCGGCGCCATTACCTCGAGAGCGACACATACCGTATCCGACCTTTGCTTGTCCTCTTGATGGCTCAGGCACTGGGCCCTGTCACAGAGAAACAACATCGTCTCTCTGAAATTGCCGAAATGATCCATACCGCTACTTGTCTCCATAACGATATTATCGAATCGCCTTCTCTCGGAAACAAAATGGCTGTGCTCGCAGGTGATTTCTTGCTCGCCCGGGCATCACTCGCACTAGCCCAGCTTCATAACGCCGAATGCACTGAGCTGATCGCGACCTGTATCACCAGCTCGGTCGAGGGTATGTTTATGCAACTCGAATCTGAACAAGTGAACAGCAACCGTTGGGATTATTATCAAAAACAAGCTTACATGAACACTGTAAGTTTGATTGCTCAAAGTGTAAAAGCTTCAACAGTATTGGCTCAAAGCTCAAATGATATCTCAAGAGCTGCCTATACATTTGGTAGGCATCTCGGTATAGCTTTTCATGTAAAGATAGACATGGTATTGTTGTATACAAGAGTGGCTCATCTCCCTTTCTCTATAGTATCGAACCGATATTTTACAATTCCCAAAGCTAGAGTCAAAAACGTATAAAAGTACGCCCAACGATTGGATAAGTGCGCCCGTTCTGCTGGCTTGGAAAGAACATGACGAGCTAGAAGCCATCATCCAACGTCAATTCAGTCAGAGCAAAGATAAAGACAAAGTAAAAAAAAAAAAAACACACATACACACACTCGACAGTTTATATTCATTTTCTCTACATAGGCACTTTACTTTGTTCATGAAAGTCAAGGTCTCAAAAAGACTTTTGACTTGATAGACCATCATATTGAAAAAGCCATAGAATCTATAGAACCATTACCTGCATCCAATGCCAAAGCTGCACTTGTACAATTAGCTAGACTTGTTCCCACCAAACAAGATTAAAAAAAAAAAAAATTTCTGTAGTGTAAATAGAATAAACCAAAAAGACTTTTTTTTTTTTTTTACTTTTTTTTTTTTTATATATGAATTCAATGTCAACATGTTTGACATAATTATAGAGCATGTAATAAATGATTTGGCTCTCCAAGGAGATCAAGGTGATCATGAACTTTCTATAAAAGCTTTTCTTATTTAAACCCAAAGAACTCTATCTGTTTCTTTTTGTACATTTGGCCTTTTTTTTTTTTTTTATTTTTTTTTTTAATTTGGTGACAGGTTGTGGTTGGGATCTGTTTTGGTCTTTGGTTGAGAATGTCATAAAAGAGGATACATCACTTGTCGACAAGAAGCTGCTGGTCAATGTCGATCGCGCTTATAAGGTCTTTTTGTGGAAATTTTTAAAAACACAACCGGCTCTTTTAGTCTATTCTGTAAGAAACATACATGCATAGAGATGTATACGTTGTTTGATTTCTATAAGCGTATTAAGAGTTGGTTTATCGAGTAGAGCGATCAATGGACAGCATCCTCAGATATCCCATTTGACATACTTGAAGCCAAACAAGATTCGATTTTATTTAAAGCCAAAGAGGAATTACAAGACTCAAACATCTATGGACTGTCAAGTGTAAACATTATCTTTGTCCACACCAAAAAGCTTCTAATAGTGTTGGCCATAGCATTTAAAGAACTCCATAGCTAAAGTATCTCAGCAAATGATGTGCTCCATAGCCAAAAGTAAACAGAAGGGAACAACACAATTCAACTTGGGAAAAGAGTTTGATCTTGATTCCAAGAAAGTCTTTCATTATCTGAAAAGACTTGAAACGGAAGGCTTGATGTAAGAAAAAAAAAAAAAATGCTTGTGATAGGTACTAAAGATTTTACAGTGTCAGACAACCTGCTTATGCAGAAGGGATGCGTACCAACATTGTCTATCTTTCGAAATTTGCACCCTCAGTGAATACAAAAGAGGATGAGGCGTCAGATGTGATCTGTACTTATGATGCGTTTCGTACGCGGATCTTGCACCAACTTAAAGCGGCTAAAGATCAGATGGTATCCTTAAGTGATGTAGTAGATAGTTTTGTAAGTAGCACAACACATGAGAGAAAGTACGTGTTTTTAACTGCTCTAAAAAAAAAAAAAAAAAAAGGGATTTCGAACACATCAACAAATAAGATGGGCTCGAGCAGCCATTGTTCGATTACATCGACAGGGAGAAATAGAAAAGTTTATGGCTTTTGATGGAAAGATCCGACAGAGTTCAATCCGACTCAAATCGTCCGTGGCCAACACACCTCCAGAATCGACCAAGCCTGAGAATAGTTTCAAGAAACCTCTATTGAGAGATTTCTCTTGTGAATATCAAGTGTATCAATCCATCGTGGCTGCTGGCGAAAAAGGCACTACTCCACTTGATCTGATGGCACAGTACCCTTATTTGGATCCAAACTATATTCGTAAGATGATTCAGTACTTTAGCGAGAGGCCGAAAGAGGAAGAGATGAAACCCTTTACAGTGTACCGATCAAGCACAATTGAGGGGAAACAAACCACCTATCGTTATTTTGCTGTCGAGGGTTGGAAAAAATACCAAGCGATGCACAGCTTTGTTAAGCCCTCTCAAGAAGTGGTGCCTGCCAAGCGTGCCTCTTCATCCACATCCCCTTCCAAGAAAAAGCCACGCGTGGCTCTACCCAATACTACCATTTTACGACGTCGAAATCTCTTGATCGAGATGATAGAGCGCCATCGGATACGAGATTTCAACGCTGATTTTTGGAAAGAGTTTATTGATGCCGAATTGGCTGCCGGGGGTCAGCGACTGGCACGGCAGACCTTGACCCGATTGACAGAAACACTTCAGGCGGAAGGAAAACTCAAGATTTGGGTGACGAGTATTCCACGACCTTCGGGACTTCAAGAGCTCAAGACCTTCTTGTTGCATCCTAGTCTGAGTAAGGAGAGTGAGTCCGTCCAGGCTTTTGTGGGTCGGTATCGTTTTGACTGGGCTGCGGACACGTCATCGACACGAAAGCGATTAGCACAGGTCGAGGTGGACGCTTTGCCCGGCAAGAAAAAAAAGGAACGTATCGATCCGGGTTACGACGTTCAAAACTTGTGGAAACGAAGCTTTGCTGCTGATTTTGGTTATATCAAATCGAAATTTTTGCGTGCACAAGAACTACATACATGGTTCTTCAAGACGTACAGTCATTATATCGACAGACGCCGTATCTTGCCTCAGATGCCTTTGAGCGTCCTTTTGAAACTCTGTAGTGCCTTGCCTTATAGTGAAGAACGTTTTTTGACCTATCTTAAACAGCCTGCGCATCACGAGGTCCCTTTGGCTGATCTACCCTGCGAGATCCAAACGCTTGTGGCAGGCTATCAAAGTCAGATACGATCCCAGGTATACAAGCTCTTGACAGTACTCCGATCTTTAGCATTGATACAGCCAGTGGATCTCAACACAAGCACGGCTTACCTCTTGAGCAAAGAAGGGCGTACGCCTTCAGAAAACGATGCGCAGACAATTGTTCGGTATCCGCTAAACACCTTGGATGCACTGGACGCTTACTGGCAGGAACTCCGAGCGCGATCTGTAGACATGGGTCAGACCAGAACTGATGCCAGAGACCCACTCCGTTCTATTACCTGTAGTCGGGCTTGGGGTACCTATACTACTCTCCAGAGACATCATAAAGAAGTACTCCAAAAGTATATCAACATGGAAACATTGGCTTCTCCCTTGGGCGATAAACCTCTCTGTGCCCATCTGGCCAAAAAGCTCGGCATCAATCATCGCCTGATCAAACAGTATTTCAGCATCACTATCAATAGTCTGATCAGTGCCAGACACAAAGGTCAGAAACGACAGCTAAAGAAGGTCCTGCATCCCTCCCCGGCGATCCATCAGCTAATCCAAATGTCCAAACAGCGACACCAATGGCAATTACCTAAGCATGAGCTCGAATCAACCTTTATTGGGAGTCGATTGTTTCGATCCGACCGGATCCGTATGGCTCATTGCGTAGAAAAGGATCTTGACGAGTGTAAGGTGTTCACAAGAGGATACATTGTGTGTACTTATCCTCTTCTATAGATATCCACCCAACACCAAGAGTGGACCCTTTCTCCTCGATTGAAAAAGACGCGCTATGCTATGCTTATTGTATCATGGCCTATCGATCCAGGCAGTCATATTTTCATTGGAAACCGATCACCCAAGTTATACCCTACCGGACAAGTGAAAAGTGCCGTCGGACACTCTGTTCGATGATGATCAACCAACCGGGTACACGATCAAGTATTCGACAGCTGTCTTTGGCTTGGGAATACCTTTATACACGGGGTATTAAGAATGGAGAGATTCAGGACGACAGACCTTTTGATACCGAAAATTATGATTTGATTTACTTTTTAGAATATTTTCTCGTTCAATTACAAAAAGGTGGAAATAGGTATATATATATATATATATATATATATATATATGTGTGTGTAGATGAAACGGCAATGTTTCTATAGAAATCCTCTTTTCTCTTTTATTTATCCTTAAATTTAGTTTACTGGAAACCGTTCAACCCTACGATTTACCTCGTACGGTACATGGTTTGCATGAACGGTTTGAAGTCTATAAAGAAACAAACGATTTACAAGTGGCCCCTTCACAAAAGTTAGGGATAGAGGATTCATTTGTACGTTCGACTTTAAAACAATCAGATGAGCCTTCGATTGAGGTCATAAAGACACTGATCAAGGTAAGCATCTCTCACTTTATCTACCAAAAAAAAAAAAAAAGGTCTAAAATAGATGGGCTATTAGATATTGTTTGTCATGCCTGTTGAAACTTATTCTGCAAAAGAAGCACACAGGGCACTTTCACATTATTCTGAAGACATGTTGGCAGATGCTTTAGACCAGTTGAAACAGGAAGGCTTAATCATCGTAGATCGATCTGGAATACGACGTATTCCTGGCCGTACGGTGAATGTATCCGTGAGGTAATATAAAAAGGCTGGAATCATCTGACAACTTACTTTTTTGCTGGAGGGGTCTTTTAGATTTCTTGATCTGGCAAGACCTTTATTACCTGTTGGGCTATGCCGGCAAGCTCGTTTGTTTTATAACGAATGCGTTGAAACAAAACAAGTCGAGCTAACCAAAGATAGCTTGACTCCAAAACAATTTGTCATGGTTATTGAGCTTGTGTCGCAACAAAAAGTTCATTTGGATTTCAAATCAAGAGAAAGATATCTTTGTACCAAAAGAGGAACTGTTCGCCCGAAAGCGTTTGCCTGTAAGTGATATCTCTGTAAGAGATCTATGTAATGGCTTATATCTGTCATGTAGTGCCACTTGTGGATTTATACGTTCAGCGCCATTTTGATTTGACTGTTCAATGGGAATTGCCTCTCACAAAGTTTGAGGCGCCTGTCTATACAGTTTTTGAACAACCAGAGTTAATGTCCAACGAAAGGGTAGACGTTGCCTTGAATCGATTAGGAAATCCGATTTCAGTTTGTCTTTATCGTCTATTGGAGACCCAAGGTCCGTCAGGTCTGACTTGGACTGAGCTTGAAAAAAAGATGCCGGAACTGCCCTCGATTCGGTCTGCTTTTCAAAGTCTGATAGAACATCGACCGGCGTTGGTTCATCTGATGGGGTTTGATAGGTTAAGGTATGTCAGTTTGGGAAACATCCACCCTTGGCTATTGAAACATTCTCTAAACTACCCGTTCCTATGGTGTGATACATCGGGTCAACATATGCCAAATGTGTTTGAAGGATGTGTGGAAGTGATCATGAGCCATTTGATTCATAAACCAGGCATTTCTTTTGTAAGTTTTTGATACCCCCAAAAAAAAAAGAGTTTTCTTGTGTCATTGATTGATCTTTATTTAGTCTACCTTGCGAGATACCTTGGCAGGTTTTCTTTCTGCGTCAGAAATTTACTATCTTTTAGAAAGTCTCTTGAAACATCAAAGGGTGAAAGCGGTTCAAGTCAGGCTCCAGAGCTCAAAGAACTTGTTTGGTAGAAAACAGATGGTATGTGAGCCCAAAAAGGGTTTCTATACAGATTACACGATTCATTATTGGGCAAACAAGAGCTATTTATTTTAAATAAAATACGTTTTACAAAGTAACCTTGGCAAATACAGGACGATGATCACTGAGATAAAGGCCATCATCGTAAAGGTTAGAAAGCACTGCGTAATGATTCACCTTGACACAATTTCGAGTGTCCAGCAGCAAGATAAAGTCCACCGATCGAGGTTCCTGTTCGTTATTGAAGCCAGTGACTGTATGACGATGACCAAAAGGACCGCTGACGGTACCTGTGGCTCCTTTGGTTTTGAGACGTGTAAGGAGTTCATAACGCGTATCCTTGAAGTTTTCTTGGGGTTTTTCCTGTAGGTTTTGAAGAATACGACCTGGTCTCATCACACGATGCGTAGGCAAGGTGATATGACCCTCTTGGGTTCGGACAGGTTCACCTGTCTTGTTTACCTCCGCTGAAGCACAGGCTTCGTTAAGTTCTGTCAAGTTCCATAACGTATCGGTCTCTTCCTGTGGACCCTCGCCCACCAAGATTTGATAAGCCGGCTCGTTACGTGTCGAGTTGAAGTCGCCCAACAGGAACACAGGATCCCCACTTTCTTTTGCTATTGCCTGGGATTTCTCCAATAGCCACTTGCTGGATTCTTCACGCGATTGAGTACCCACGGGATCCAAAAAGACGTTGAACACGGTCCATTTGTGCCCATCTTTTCCATTGAATCTAATCAATAGGGATGTCTATGTGTTTAAGCAAAACAAGAAAAAAAAAAAAAAAAAAAAAAAAAAGGGGGGGGGTGTTCTCGTCCCCCACCCCTTTGTATCTATTTACACTGCTTGCAGGGCTGTCCGACTCTGTTCTGCATCCCAGCCTACACTTTTGGCTTGTAAGGGTGTTTCAGATAACCAAAAGGTCTTTGAAGACTCGAGTTGGATAGAGTCACTATAAAGAGAGAGAGAGAGAGAGAGAGGTCTTATAAGTAACAAAGCAAGATGGGATTCTTTTATACGTTTTGTAAAACAAAGCATTGATTTCATTCTCTGATTCATCACCCTGTGAAGTATTGACCTGTTGATAGTCATCACCTAAAAGCGCCTCAAGGTCTTTGAGTTGATGGCTGGCAGATTGTTGAAGGGCCAGAATATCTGGTGAATAGAGCAAGACGGTATCCAGTACCTTCCATTTTCGAATAGACCAAGGCTGTTCACCTTTAAATGTCTCTGGATTCAAAGGTTCCTCTTTGACAGGAGGAGCAGCAAACGTAGTCTTCTGGGTAGCGTCACTATCATGACGTACATTCAGTGTCAACAAGCGTATGGGGAATGTCATTGGAAATAGAGTTTAAAAAAATGAAAAAGAAACACGGTTCAAAAAAAAAAAAAAAAAAAAAAAAATTAAAGGTTTATATACAAACCAGTCTATGGTGGTATGACAAAAACAGAGATAGTTGTGTCATTTTGTAACCCAAGAAAAAAAAAAAAAAAAAAAAAAAAAAAAAGAGAGAGAAAAACAAGAGGGCTTTATTTATGAAAGTAATTTGTTGTTTTGTTTTCTGTTGTATTTACAAATATATTTAAGTGTATGTATGTGTGATTGCGAGTATGGGTGTTTGTATTTAGGCTGAGCCCTCAGGAGATTTAGCACCATACAAGATATCGTAACGCTTCTTTAGTTCATCGTCCAAAGTCTGAGCTCTTCCTCTACGTTCGAAATTAACCATGTAACGATCTGACTTGTGGGCTGCACCACCCAAACCGAAACACATGACGATATAGAACTGTTTTGTATTAAACAACTGCGCTACAATCTTTTCTCTAATCTCTTACCTTGTTCACTGTTTGGGTTCGACGGTACCAAGGTAAGAAAGCGTACATCATACCAGAAGCCACCAAACCAACACTGGCCCATTGCGCCATACCAATAAAGAACCCTTTCATGGCATAGTCAGATGCGTTTTGTTTATCGCTTTCGGTGACAACTCTCATAATGTATGTGTTTTTTTGAAAAAAAGAAAAATTAAAGAGAAAAAGATGTAAAAGTCTTTTCTTTTTTATTATCGATTCCTCACCAAAGTCGGAATCTCAATGATTTCTGTTGAAATACAACAGAAATCGACCCACTTTTTTCGAGACGCTGATTTGTGTGAGGGTACTTTTTCAATGAATTCCACTTTAGATCTTTGTTCTGGCTGTTTTTTTTTTTTTTTTTTGGTTTTGGTTTTGGTTTTGGTTTTAGTCTATCTTCTCTATGCTGATGGATTCTAGTGTATGTCATCCATCAGATAGCCGTTTTCTTAAAAGAAAACGTTTATGCGGTGGGTCGGAAATTCTTTTGGTGTTTTCTTTTTTCCGGAACCTATTTGACTCATAACTCAATAAAAATAAAGTGTATTTCTAATCAACCCAAAAGGTACTTTAATTTACTTTTATGTGATTGAAAAAAAGGACTGTGTTTTTGTTTTTGTTTTTTTTTTTTTTTTTCTTTTTCTCTGTCTAAAAGGTTTTTATATGAATATTTATGAATGATATGAAGTGTACGTGGGTTGGCTGTAGCTTGGGTTGGGTGTAGGGAAATGGGGAGTGTTGGGATGAGGATAGGCAGGCCGTGAGTGGAGAGGGGCATGGTGATGTGCATGATAATAAGCATGGGTGGGGTTGATTGGGTGATGTTCGTAAGGCATGGGCATCGAGGGCTCTGGATGAAACGTAGGCTGGCTTTGAGAATAAGCCTGGCTAGGATAGGGGGACTGGAGCGAGGTTTGGCTAGGATAAGGGGATTGAAGTGAGGTTTGGCTAGGATAATGAGGTGATGTTTGGCTGGGGTAATGAAGCGAGGGTTGGCTAGGATAAGGGAGATGATGAAGTGGGGTTTGACTAGGATAGGGATGTGGGTAAGGAGGCGATGTTTGACTGGGTGCGTTCAACAGCGAAGGCTGTAGCGGAGAACCGTAGTTGTTATTGGGATGGGGGAAAGCAACTGGCGTAGAGGTAGAAGGCGTGGGCATCGGTAACGGCTTGGGGGCCTCGACCCAGCGCATGGAATCCTGTCGGTGAGGCCCGAAATACTTGTTTTTCTCTCCTTCCTGAGCGACCCAGCGCATCGATTCTCGCTTGTAGAGATTCGATTCTCGTTTGGGAAGACTCGATCCAAACTCTTCCTCTTGTGGGCTTGGATGAAAAGAGTCTGTGGTAGGGCTCACATCTGTGCAGACCGAGTAGCGTTTGGCTGTCTTGTGAAAGTTCTCTTTGACTGGCGACCTTAGCGCAGGGGCGGCTTCACTTGAGCTAATGTTGTTGTCATCGGAAGGGGGTTGCTCTAGCCTTGGTAAAGGCTTGATTTTTGTATAGTCTTTTTCCTCGCTCACCGGCAGGTTCTCAGGAGGCGTGGAGGTTACCTGCTTCATATTCTCAAATACCTTTTCGTATTCTGAATCGTTGTTGATGCTGACCTCACTCATTTCATGTACAAGCGTTGTTTCTTTAGTGTCGTCATCACCATCATCGTCATCATCTATATTGAAAGCAAGCTTGGGATGGGTGCCTACAATAAAGGGTATATTGAAAATCACAATATCGCTCGGTTGTTCTTGTCTCAAAGGGCTTTCTTCGTTCAGGTTGATGGTGGCTCGGATAAAGTATTCGATTCGAAACAGTGCACAGGAATCTTCTACTGTAGGGCAGGCCAAGGCAGAGGGCACAGGCAATTTGACTGTAAATGACTTTGTGAAATTCATAGGCCCTGAAATATCAATGTTTGTGATGGCTTCAGATAACACCTTGGGTCCAAACAGCTCACTCCTAAAGTAAACATATATGCGTGTGTATGTCAGTAAGGGCTGTTTATTATTATTATTATTATTATTATTTTCTTACTTGTTTTTTCCATAATAAACACATCGCATAAGTTCTACCTTGATCGCTCGATCTCTTACCATCACGCCAATGTGATGCACAGTGATTTTGACAGGAATTGTATCACCTAAAGGTATAGATTAGGAGTTTGGCTCTCTCCTTTTTTTTTTTTTTTTGTTACCTTTCACAGCAGCACATTTTCCCAAGTTGATGACTACACGTACCTTTCTCGTTTCACCGGTCAATGCAAGCTCTCGTGTTTGGTCATAAGGTTCGTTGAGACCATTTGCCTCTACATTGATATCTTCTAAAATGGTCACTGTCTCGGTCGTGGTAGAGCAAAACTTTTCCATGATAATAAAAGGTCGGTTATGAACTGCCACCAGCCTGTAACTCACTTTGAGTAGATTTGGAATCTAAAAAAAAAAAAAAAAAATGGTTATGTTTCCATGTATCTATGCCTAGTATGGGACTTTACCTACCTCTAATGTACTAGGTAAAGAACATTCAGTATCTGTAGGAATGGTCATTCGAAACGGAAAACGGTGAGTGAAGGCATCCAGATAGTACGATTTCTCTCCTTCGGGTGGCTCTGCTACTAGAATGCTTTTGGAATAAATCGTCCAGTCTTTTCCTCCAATAGCTGCATGTCCTTCCAAAGTGATTTTGATATTATTTGTTTTCGTCGCTTTTTTTAAATCCAAGACAATGTCCCCTTCAAAAAGAATCAGTTTTGTTTTTGGTTTCTAAACAGTTTCTTACCAAAGACATCCTCTCCAGGGAAATAGTAACGCTCCTGTTTTAGTTTAATATAAAACTCGTTTTCTTTTGATTTGAACAGGTCTGCCATTTTATAACTCAAAAAGTAATAAAGCAATAAAAAAAAATAGTGTTTGAATCATCATTTTTAATCTATTTTAGGTCATACAGCTCAGCAGTCCGTGTGACACTTTAGACTCGAATCTATTCTAAGCAATAGAGAACTTCCAACACTCATTGGGTTACAAAAAAGAAAAAAAAAAAAGCCTCTCGTTTCCGATCCTAGGGTGTGTTGATAACGCTTGGACCCTGATTTCTGTTCAGGTAGCTTCTATTGCTTGTTTCTTTCTGGGTTTGAATACAAACCCTGTTCACAACGCCTATGAAAGTAGAACGATTTGTAGGCTGTCAGAGAGTTATCCAATTCAACGATTCATGACAGAATTAAAGGTGGTTACTAAGATGAAGGTATTGGCATTTTACTTTGGCTTGCCTTTGACTCACTACTTGATAAAAAGAAACGATGGATAAAGGAGGCTAGCCAAATGATTGTTTTCATCAAGACCAAGCGACACTCTTAATGAAGGTTTTCTTTATAAATAGACGGCAAGACTTTCTACATTGGTTTTTTTTTTTTTTTTTTTTTTTTTCTAACAAGCCATGTTGGGATCAACACAAAGGTACCAGTCCCCAACATAACACTTTTTGCTGGCCAGAGACGGGCAAGGGCACTGTATAGGTAAATCCACACAAGTGGCTGTTGTTCGGCATCGATAACCTGAACATGAAATCTCTGTAGAAAAGATGGGTAAGCTCATTAAAATAGATAGAAAAAGACACGGCTTACTGGCTTCAGAAAACGTTGTTTTAAGAGGTTGACCCAAAGGTATTTTTTCATTGGTCTGTTGATTATCATGACTGCCAGGCAAGAAATCTTTCAAATTAAAAGCTGTCACTGCCATCACTAGACTTAAACTTAAAATCCAAACAAAGTACTGATTTGACATGCTATGTTTTTCTTTATTAAAAAAGGGATATGTAAAAGAAAAGAAAAAAAAAAAAGGGGGCGTGAGGGGAGACAGGATGAATTCGTCACTATGGATGATTGGCTGAGGGGTGAGATGCAGTCACAAGGGGATTCATCTATTTTTTTTTTTTTTTTTTTTTTTGGGTTTGCATTCTAAAGTTCTCGCTTCATGTATTTCAAAGTATCGATGTCTACCACAATCTTGTCCCCTTCTTTCACAAACTCGGGTACTTGAAGCTTTGCTCCATTGGTGAGCGTGGCGGCTTTGAAGACGGTGCCTTTTGCTGCTTGGCCAGCACGTTCAACTACGGACTGTACAGTGAAGATATAGTTGGAGGGTAATTTAAATGAACAGGGATAGGTGCCCTCTTTGGGTGTGGTTAAGAAACTGACAGAGATCGGCATGCTATCTATTTTATCACGGTTACAAAACAAAACTGGCAATGTTGTGACATACCTTCCAACATTTGTAACGAACGTTCACCTCCTTCACAGGCCTCCATAGACATCTCGATTTCCTCGTAAGTTTCCATATTCAAAAGATGAATTTGATTATCTTTCGTGTACAAGTATTGAAACGATTCATCGTGAAGGTTTAAAACTAAAATAAAGCTTTTTCTGTCAGTCGCTTCCAGGCTGCTCTTTGTTTTTTTTTTGTTTTTTTTTGTTTGGTTTTACTTTCGAGTGATTCGCTTGATTTAAAACTTTCTTTTTTTTTCATGGGTGACAAAAGATCTTGAAGGTCTATCTAAAAACAAAAGTGAATAATCATGTATGTTTTTGGATAGATGAGTTTATTTACTTTGACAATGGCACCTCCTCTTCCAGAAGAAACATGGTCTCTTGCCAATACTTTCCAAGCTTTATCTTTAAATTGAACAATCTGACCTTTTCTTATAGCACCTACGCTGGTCTTATAAAACCTTTGTGTGATAGGCTGGGGTATCAAAGAAGGGATGAATAAACGTCTAGAAAACATAGAGGGGGGGGGGAAAGAAAAACAAAAATCTTTGATTTTTTTTTTTTTTTGGGTGTAAAAAGCCACAGGGGTGAGAAAGATGAATTAAAAAACTCGATACCTTTCTTTTTTTTTTTTTTTTTTTTTTCTAGAGAAACAATGGCAGAGATTACAGAAGGGGTTGCCCAATTGAACATAAAAGAAGGAGCGGTTCAGAATGTGACACCTTGGGAAGTAGAAGGAGCTGTTGTGGATGGAGTACAACAAGCTATTGATTACAACAAATTAGTTGAACAGTTTGGTACTCGACCTATTGATGAAGCTTTACTTTCACGCTTCGAGACGTTGACTGGACGTAAAGCTCATATCTTTTTAAGAAGAGGCACCTTTTTCTCTCACAGGTAAACACAAAAACTACTGTTTGTACGCATCCTTTTTGTGCATGAAAAAGAGTAGCTGACAAAAGTCTTAGAGAGTTGGAAAAGATTCTTGATCGTTATGAGCAAAAGAAGCCTTTTTATCTGTATACAGGCCGTGGCCCTTCGAGTGCCTCGATGCATTTGGGCCATATGGTGCCTTTTGTGTTCTGTCAATGGCTACAGGACGTCTTTAACGTGCCTATCGTGATCCAGTTGACAGACGATGAAAAGTTCTTGTTCAAGCCCAACCTGACAATCGACATGTGTAGACAGTTCTCGATGGACAACGCAAAGGATATTATTGCCTGCGGCTTCAATCCTGAGAAGACATACATCTTTTCTGACCTGGACAGTATTGGGTAGATAGAAAAAACTGCACTGGAAAGGGGTGGGGGGTTTTTTTTTTTTTTTTGGGTGATTAATCTCTATGTAGAGGCGCTTTTTATCACAACGTGGTCAAGATTTCACGTTGTATTACTCTCAATCAATCCAAGGCAGCCTTTGGCTTCAACGATAGGTAGCGTGTGTCTATAAGAAAAAAAAAAAAAGAGAGGGCAGGGGGAATACTCACAGAGCGTAGTGACAATGTTGGTAAATCTCACTTTGTGTCTGTCCAAGCCGCACCTTCGTTCTCCAACTCGTTCCCTCAGATCTTTGGTGATAAGTTTGATATTCCTTGTCTGATTCCTTGTGCCATTGATCAAGATCCTTATTTCCGATTGACCCGCGACGTGGCCAAACGATTAAAATATCCCAAGCCTAGCTTGATCCATGCCAAATTTTTCCCTGCGTTGCAAGGACCTCAGACCAAGATGAGCGCCTCGGCTGATTCCTCGGCTATCTTCATGACCGACACGCCCAAACAGATCAAGACCAAGATCAACAAGTATGCTTTCTCAGGCGGAGGAGCCACTCTGGAAGAACACAAGGCCAATGGCGGTAATCCTGATGTGGATGTAGCCTATCAATACCTCTCTTTCTTTTTGGAAGACGATCAAGAACTCAAGGCCATCCATGACGCCTATCGTTCGGGTGAATTGACCACAGGCGACCTTAAGAAGAAATGTATCGAAATCCTTCAAGCCTTTGTTGCCAACTTTCAACAAAAGAAGAGTGAAGTAACAGATGAAGTCGTTGCTTATTACATGGATAAAAATAGAAAGATTGAAATATAAAATCATTTTTCTTTTTAAACAGCACCTCTTTACTTTTTTTTTTTTTTTTTTTTTAAAAAAAAAAGGGCTAATCATGACAAGTGTCATTCGACAGCAACAAAGACAGTTCTTTAGTTTACCTAATTTCTTGAGTACCCAACGACAGTATTCAGAAAGAAAGCTGCTCAAGTAACCAAAAAAAAAAAAAAAAAAAAAAAAAAAAAAAAACCTGCAGAAAAGAATGCTAATGTTGACTATGGCATTGGTTTACTAGTTTTTCACAGAATCAACTCTACAATGTGGTTTCAAACATTGATGATTATCATCGGTTTGTTCCTTTCTGTACTCATTCCAAAGTCTATAGTCAACAAACAGTGACTGCCAGCACGGTTGTCCTACAAGCTGAATTAGGGGTTGGCTTCAAATTATTTAAAGAGAAATACATGTCCAAAGTGACTTGTCAAAAACCGAGGCTGGTTCAAGTAAGAAAGTATTCCCCCTCCCGCGTCATACTCATTTTTTTTTTTTTTTTTTTTTGCGGGGATTTCAAGGCCGTGGCAGCCGACGGTAGTTTATTTAACGATATGATCACCCGATGGCAATTTACGCCGAATACGAGTAGTTTAGAAGCAGCCGATTATCCAAGCTGTTGGGTGGATTTCTCTATTGAATTTGATTTTGCTTCCCCTCTTCATGCTCAAACCTCAAGTGTATTTTTTGACAAGGTATCCAGTTTGACCTTACAAGCCTTTATCGATCGTTGTGAACACGTTTATAGACATACCTGATATCTATTTTTTTTTTTTTTTTTTTTTCCGATAAAAAAAAAAAATAATAACAATCTATCTATCGGTTATATCTATCGATTGTATCCAAGATTTATTACTGTTTAGATGTTTGTGTATGCTTTGGATTAAAAAAGGTTTTGGAAATCAAGCGTTGAACGTAATCCACTCTTTTTTGATCATGTTCGTACCCCCATCGAGGTTCTTCTAATTCCTTAGGCTGACAAGGTCTGGTTTCTAAACCATGAGCAGTAAAGATGATATCTAACCATTCTTCTTCAATGGGCTGTTTCTTTTCCTGACCGTTTTTCATCCACACTATTAAAAAAGAAAAAAAAAAAAAAAAAGAAAGAAAAAAAGTATCCGTGAAGCGTTGTTTATTATAAATAAAGAAGGGATCTGTTTCTAAATGATCGGTTGAAATTGAAAGGTAGATAGATATGAGTAAGGTTTTACATGACATTGCCGGCAAGATAAATACTGGGGGTAGTTTCAGTCATTCGAGGCTCTAACAAAAGGCTGCGTTCATAGAGTTTTTCGGTATCATGTTCATAGTCCAATTGGGATTGAATGAACTCTTGAAATTCGGGAATGGTGATAAAGTTGTAAGCAAAGTTCTGACGCTGTCTTAACTCTTGAATGACATCGGCTACTTTTTGTCTTTTGGCAAAGTTGATGAGATGATTTGATTTACGCAAGAAATCAGAATTGCCGTCTTCGATAAAGGTCAGGTCTTGAAGGTAGATACCCAAGAAGGGAATACAGGGAGGATTGATCGAATGGATGATCTCTCGGTATTCTGTAAAGTTACGGTTGGCTCCCAACAGTTTACGGATAGAGGCCAGTGTCTGGGTGGTGTTTCGATTCGACATCTAGGGTATAGGATCAGTTCACTTGTCTGTACGTCTGTATTTTACCATCCAAGTCTTTTTTAACCGGCCGATAGCGCTGTTGTCAAAAGCAGAGAGAATTGCCATGCAGGTGTTGAAGTTATTGAAGGTTCGGCATTGCTACAGGCAGGCTGAGACGCTGTGTCTATGTATATTTTGGCTTACCTCGGCCACGTTCACCCAATATTTGATCACCGAGGCGCGTTTCTTGGGTTCATCATAAGAAAGAATGCTATCGGTTACCCAAGAGGTCAGCCTGTTACAGTACTGAATGGACTGTTTGATGTTCATCGCAACTGAGCCACGATCACCGTCTTTAGACCAGGCTTTACCCAGACATTCGATCGGTCGAATGCTACTATACAACTTGAAATCCAACACACTCAACTGACGTGCCATTTCCACTGGATCCGTCTCGCTCAGCTTGATGGTTTCCATATTCTTGGGCAGGATAGGCTCAGGTCCTACGGTGGTGGTAGGCACGATTTTTTTCATGTCGCCCGATTCCTGTCGTTTGCTGATCAAGTTCAAGATCTGTTTGGCAGCAAATTCAGAAGAGTCACGAATGTAAGATTTCGTAAAGTGTTCAAAACGAGCCAACAAGGGTTCATCTTCATCGATATAATAGTTTTCTAGCCAACTCTTGATGACATTAAACACCCTAAAAGCCAGGTGTGAGCGTCTCTGAAAATTAGCTGGAAGGGGCTTACCGAAGACGGACGAGCTTTTGTTTACGCTCTGTCCAGAGCTCGAGTTGATCCGGGGTCAATCTCTCGGGCGGACGAAGATGGTAACGCTCTTCGAGTAACGTGACGAATTCTTCACTGGTACAAAAGGAACGATAGGTCAGCAAGAAGGTGGCGATAAAGTTGGTATCTAAAAAAAAAAAAAAAAAAAAAGAAAGACATAAGCCATCGTTAGCCAAGCGCAACGTACCTGCAGTGTTATGAACAGTCAGACGTTCGACGAGAGCGGCCAAGGTGCCACCCCGGATGGCGCCGTCTGGGCCTATGTCGAGTGCGTCAGGGGCATGATCGTAACCGAGTGTATCAAGGCTACGATCTTCTTCCGGTCGAATGCTCTGTTGTCGACGCCTGTTGACGATATCAGAAATACCGGGCAAGCGCATGACAGGGTCTGATTCGCTAAACGCGCCAAAGTCAGACTCCCCTGCGATGGACTCGGTCTCATGCAGGCTGGAGGAAAATGAGCCGCGATGATGGGGTGGGGAAAGCAATTCTCGTGCCTGCATGGTCTGTTGGCGGGCCTGGACCATAGCAATCACGCCCTGTTCGACCGTCTCGATTACACTCTCGATCTGCACTACGGACGCGTCCACCTTGCTTGTCGCCAGGGACAGGTCGACCTGTAGGTCAGTCAAGGTCTGTACGGCGCCAAACATGTGTCCGATAGCGCTGTAGATGGCGTGGCGACTGGCCTGGTAAGCGGTCAGGGCGCTGGGCGGGGTGCTGTCAAAGTTGATGTCATCGAGGATGGCCATGTACTGGCTGACCTGACTGGAGAGGCGGTGGAACAAGGTGACGGCGGTGGCACGGCCCTCTTGGGCGGCGGGTGAGCAAGGATCAAAGAGGGTGTGTAGATGACTTGCGGTAGAGGCGAGTTCTTCTGCAGACGTGTAGATCTGGTGCGAATAGACTTGTAAACTGACGACCAGGTCTTGATTGAGCAGATAACGCGTTTTGGCCACGCCTTCTGTCGGCTTAGGACGTTCCTCACCCAGACTGAGCTGGGCCAGGTCGGGCGGGCTGTGAACAAAGACGGGGTTAATGTGGCCCATCTCCACCCCACGTTGTTGGCAGAGCGTGACAAAGTTTCGTACGGCCACCAACACATCGTTGGCATCGCGTGCGATCTTTTCAAACATCAGGCTCAGCGTAGGACTATCGCACAGGTCGCCCGATGGCTTGGTGTCCAGCACGAGTTTGGAAAGGGTCGAAGTGATGGCACGTCGAGGCTCTCGAAACGCAGGCTCTTGCAACAACTGCGATTCTTTATCCAACGCGCCCGACGCATACAGCATGAACCGGACGGATTTCACAATCGAGCCTGTCTTGGATCCGATTTGATCTTTTTGTTTTCGCTCAATGGCCTGCGTGAGCTCGCGAATGTCCAGCGCAATATCCGAAGCCACCTTGTTCCACGTCACTTCTTGACCTGTTGGTGCCTGTATCGTATCGCTTGCATCGCTGTCCTCATCGGATGTCACAGCGGCTTCTACGCTTTCTTCTGCCGGGCTTTTTTTCTATAGAACCTATGTCAGCCTTTGGGGGGAGGGGGAAAGGTTCTGGTGCTTACCAAACGGCCTGTGTCTGGATCGATCTCTTGATAATCCCAAGTGGTTTCTTGTGTAATCAGATTACAAAAATACACTCGCCCTTGCGGTGTTTGTCTTTCAACCCAATTCTCCATCAGCTAAAATAGATTAGCCTTTTTTTTTTTTTTTTTTTTTTTTTTTTTTTCTTACCTCTACTTCAGTCACTGGTGTTTCTTGTGTCACTTCGTCTTCTACCGTTGGAGGGTTGGGTCGAAAGAAGCTTTCACGGTGCATTTTTTTCTTTTGGGCGGTATTCTCGGTCGGTAGTTGATAGGAAACAGTGCCTGTGGGTGGGTGGTAATAGTACCAGCTGTGTCCATCATCCCCCATCTGAATGGTCCAGCCATCCGGCAGATGCGTTCTTTCTTGCTCTACTTCTTCTTTCACATAGTTACTAGGGAACCAGCCTCTCTGTCCATTGCACCTAACAGCCTGTTAATAGCTGTAGCGTCGTCCGTTTCTTTCTTTACCAGCCGTCCCACCAGCCAGAATCAAGCTTAGTCAATACTTCAATCGTATCTCCCTTTTTAAAACTCAACGAGGACTGTTCTTCAGAACAATAAGAATAAATCGCTTGCACTCGACCCATAATTCTTGGTGGTAAAGGTAAATGGCTCATTGTTCACCCTTTTTCTTTCCTTTTTTTTTTTTTTTAAAAAAAATAAAAATAAAAGAGTGGCAAATGAAAATTAAAAACGGGTTCAAACTTTTTATTAAAACACTGCAGGTGGCACAAAAAAAATGTCAAATCAAAAAATAAGAAAAAACGTTGTGGATCCCTTTTTGGGTTCTTGTAAGCCACTTTTGACAGTGTGGGTAGAAACACAGTCAAGTGGGTTGCATCCTGTTTTTAACCCATGGAAAGGTAGGTTTCAATGCTGGTGCAACCTCAAGGTGGCATCAATTTTCCCTTTTTGAGCCCTTCGCCCTTTGAACTGGCTCGTGTTTTCACTGCCTTGCTTGAGTGGGTTTGAATTCTGTTTCAGAGAGACCTTGACTCGCCTATCTTGTGTAGGAGAGAGCTTGGTTCTCGGCGGCGGTTGAAACCGTCCACACAATAGGACATCCACCAGTGGGGGATTCACACGCCACTTCTGTGATGGTTTTTCCTCTTCAACGCCCGTAACGTCGGACTCTGATTCCCCTGTTATGCAAACGAAAACGTTCACGTCATGCCAAGCTGGCGCAGTCAAACAAAGTTCACTGATAAAACAAAAAGGATAGACTAGGCTAGAGCCAGTTCAACGATTGGAAACATTTGCTTTTAGGGTACTTTTGTCAAGCAAGCTTTTTTTTTTTTTTTTTTTTTTTTTTTTTTTTTATGAAAAAAGATAAATAAAAAAAAAAAAAAAAAAAAAAAAAAAAAAAAAAAAAGCTATAAAAACAATGCCACTATTTAATACCGGTTTCTTTCTTCTTTTATATTTGCATTTTTAAAGAATGGAAAAATCCAAAGAGGATATAAAGTACGAAAGAGTTCCTACACAAGAAGAGGGGTCGAGGGAAGTCAAGACCGGTCGATGCCGACGCCTGAGCCTGTTTTTCAAGAGCATGGCTTTCTTGGGGATGGCATGCGTGGTATTGATGGGCTTCTTTCCTAGCTGCCTGAACGTATTGAGAGCAAGTGAGAGCGAAGGAGGGCTTGAGATAACGCATCCAAACTTTATGGAACTACAGACGATGGTTAGCAAGTTGAGAACGGCTGTAGGCGATCATGGATGTGCTGATAACGATCATAGTAAAGACGATGAGGGAGGTGAACGTTTGATTTAACTGTTTCTTTTAGAGGACAAGATGAAGCCTTTCTGTATCCTGGAAGAACTGGATGCGCAGTCTACCGTATTCGAATTTGACCCAAAGCAATTCAACCACACCCGGCTTGTGTTGAACGGTGAGACCAACCGCGGGGGCCACATTACTGTTGGCCAACGCCAAGACGGTGACGCTAGCCAAGCCCGGGTCACGGTCACCGTCTATGCCGGTACAGCCAAACGTCATCGCGAGGTGGAAATCTCGGCTTTTGAAGAGGCGGGTGCTTACGTCGTCCAACTCGAACGTCATCATGTCAAGCATGCACGTCATCCTCACCGGGAGCCAAAGCAGAAGGACTGCCTGGTCTACAGTGTGTTGGTCGAATTCCCCGTCGGCCTGACCTATTACGATGCGGTCTCCATTCAAGCCAAGAAAGCTCAGCGAATCCAGGGCGGTGACGGTATCAAGAACATTGATTTTGGCCTGTTTGAAGCCTCGCTTGGCTGGGGTGCCATCATTTTTGATTCGCTCTATGCAAACAAGATTCGATTGGCCGTCCTGTACGGTGTCGTCATGGGCACCTATGAACCCAAACATCACTTTCTGGCGGCTTCGGTCAAGGGCGCTACTAAGGTGCACCTCACGCCCACCAGCGACCGCTTCAATGTGACGGTAGCCTCGACCTTTGGTCCGGCCACAGTGGATATCGTAAGTGACTTTTTTTTCTTTTTTTTTATATATATATACCTTTCACTTATCCATTCCCTTTAGCCTGCTGAAATCTTCCAGGGCGACTTTAGCCTGCATCGTCTTTTGGGCCCAGAACCGACCATCAAAGCCCCCCATCCAGAACTCGTGCACGTCACTCGCTCTCATTTTGGTGGAAAGGAAGGTTATTACAGAAACGCTTCCACAGGCTCCAATATCGTCATCTCTGCCAAAATCAACGGATCCCCCTCTCTTTATTTAAACGAATAATAAAGTCTGATCAATCAAAAGCCAACGTGCTTGGGTAGTTGAACAAGCTCTGTACATAATCTTCTGTAGGAACCAGCAGAGGTGTAGGCATCTCTATCTAGTTTTGTTAAAAAAAAAAAAAAGGGGGGGGGGGCCTTCAGTCGATCGTCATAGATCCATGTCAGATTTTACCATCACTTTTCTTGCTTTCTCATTCTTTTCTTTCCATTGTCTTAATTCTTCCTGCTCTTCCGATAGAAGCTGTCGATGATTTCGAATCTTGATGCCAATGGTCTGTGCTAGATCTAAATAGCGCGCGTCGAGCTCGGCCCTCAGCGCTTCCTATCCAACAACGTTTCAAAAAAAAAAAAAAAAAAAAAAGGAGGGCGCATACCAACATCGTTTCCAGCTCGATGTGAAAGAGATGGGCATCGACTGTGCCCGGGAATTTCAGTTGTCTTAGTTTTCGATCGATCATCACCACCACAGGCTGTAGCATCGGTCGTAGGTTGAATTCATTCACACCTTCTGTCTCTTGAATCATGGCATTCAACGTCTCCCTGCTCAATCAATACACTCATTTCTTTTTGTTCTACGCTCACCTGTATTCTTTGGTTAACAATTCTCGGAAATGTTTCAACGCAAGATCACTGAGAGGTTCAAATCGAGCTGTTTTGGGAATGGCGTCTTTGGTTTCTTTTTGGGGAGGGGTTGCTTGGTTAATCCAATGTTTTTGATGATTCTTTTTTATATATACTTTTATCCACTTTGGCTTCTTCTAATACAGCAAAGTCGTCAGCATAATAAGTCGTGGCCTTGACACTTTGCGTTCGAGTGGCAGGAGCGCTGGGCCTTGCAGAAGGACTGACAGAGGCTGAAGTTGGTGGAACAGACGTCAGTATCGAACCGGTTACGGAAGGGGAAACTATCGACTGGACCTCCTCAGCTTGTAATGTTTGTTGTTGAAATTGTCGCTGTCTTGAATTATACATTGTAAATCGATGATTATAAAAAAAAAAAAAAAAGAGGGGGATTGATTTTTATTTTTATTTTTAAGCGGTGGCAGCATCGCCAATATCGATCGGCGTTTGAGGCACGGTAGCCCCTTCGAGCACACCATAGAGACGAAGACGTTTGATGCCTCCGTCAGGTACGAGGATGATTTTAGCATGGCTAAAGACTTGGTCTGTGTTTGGCAGGTCGAAATAGAACAAGCCATGAGGACCGACCGAGACAGGCTCGACCAGACGTGTCCAGCCTTCTACCGGGGGAACCAACGCATCTGACCGAATGGCTTCCAGTATCACCTTGTGGGGGTAATTGCCTCGGAAGTGGGAGGTATCGATCACGGCCTTGAGTAGATGTCCGGGGCGACCGAGTCGGACCGTCACATGATCGGTGTGGTTCGGTGTACGCGAACGCTTGGTTTCCCAGCCATCGCCCATGTTTTGACCGCGGCCGGGCAAGAGAATGTTGGCGCCTGGCGTGTAGTGAGCGTCCGAGACATCGACCGCCCGGCCACCGTGGCCGCAGAAGGCCAGGTCAATCACTTGGCTACAGAGAAAAAAAAAAAAATTAAGTACGCATGTTGGCTGGGTGGTTTTGTTTACGAGGTATCTTTGGGCCAGAGCGGGGTCACATGACCATAGGCACGGAAACGAGCAATGCCGCCATCAGGAATATTGTTCAGACGAAGGTGGGTGTAAACATCCGTCGTCTTGGAAAGCACAAACACGTTGTGTTGTGTCGGAGGCAGGGCGACCTTGGGAAGAATCTCCACCCACTCTGTACTCTCTGCCTCTACATCGGAACCAGCCGGAACATGGGCGGCTTCCACAGAAGCAAACGGCGCTTGATTGCCTGTAAAATAATGCGTGTCAATATCGAAGCCTTGAAAGGTACCAGGAAATCCAAGCTTGATAATCGCCCTAGGAAAACCCTTTGCTTAGTCTTATCTTTGGTTAACATGATTTTACCAATCGTGACCTGTGTTATGTCTTTTGCTTTCCCAGCCATCCATCCAAGCACCCGTTTCTTTTATTCCACAAAAAAAAAAAAAAAAAAAAAAGATTAATGATACTACAATCAATAGATATCTATAGACGACTTGCCAACAAACTTTCCAGGAGCGTGGATAGGAGCTAAAGGGTTGATCATGTTGGAAGCAGCCGCAAAGAATTCATCCGTGACTTTCACAATACTCGAGCCAAGCGAAGAAGCAGCAAGATCTTGAAACGATCAATACACTTTCTCTCCACACGTCTAACCAGCTTACCAATACAATCAGCCAAAGGGGATGTCTTTAATTCATCAAATGAAATACGTTGATAATCGCTCATCACAAAGAAACAAGAAGCGTAAAGAAAACTATTCCCCCTTTTTTTTTTTTTTTTTTTTTTTATATACTTTTTTAACCCTCTTGCTCTATCCAATCACCTAGCGTTTATAGCTCTTGAATTTTCTAGTCAAAATATACCTCTTTTTTCTACCCTGATGAATTCTGGGAGCGCTCATTTAAAAAATAATTATGCGAGAATGTCTGTGCTTTCTTTATTTATTTGCAAAGTGTCGCTTTCTTTACAATTTGATTGTCGTTTTTTTTTTTTTTTTTTTTTTTTTTTTTTTGGCTGTGACATTTTTTTAATTGTTATTAAATAAGACTTTTCTTTTTTTTTTTTTTTTTTTCCTTTTTTTTTTTTTTTTTTGAAGAGATTTCAAAAGAATGACGATTAGTCCAAAGCATTGTTCTGTTGTTGTGTATAACGAGAGTCAAGAAGACTATTTGAGCCTATTGAGTTCTACGTATAAAACAGGTAGAGTAAGGTTTGAAAGCAGAGAAAGATAACGCTTTGTTTTGTTACCAGTGATTATTGAAAAAGACAAGGAAAGGATATTCAGGTTGTTGTTGGATAAACCACGAGAGAGTCTGACGGTGGTATTGATCGATGCCGAGTCGTGTGAGATGATGAGGGATTGCCCAGATATGCTTTTATCGGTGGTAGAGATGTTAAAGGAGGGTCGGATCCAGAATGTGGTGCCCATTATCTGTTCTGTGTCCGAATGCCCTCACTTTATGGTTCAATGCATCCATCATGGCGCGGCTGATTATATCTTGAAACCGCCCAGCGAGGATGTAATCAAGACCTTGTTTTTGGTAAAACAGCACACCTATTTTTTTTTTTTTTTTTTTTTTTAAGCGTGGGTGAATTAAGCTCTTTAGAATGTCACGCGCTACACCCAACTGGAGAGACCGATAGACTACCAGCCAAAAGCCCACGGAAAAATCTGGCTAAAGTTCAAAGAGAGACTCAAAAGCGTATTTCTAGAAGAGACATGGTAGGCTCGTTGTTAAATATGCGCATCAACATCAAAGCTTCTTTTAGGCTATCGAAACTCATTGCGGATTATTATACCCCCAAGCCCACCCTCCAACGATCCTCGATGCATTCTATGATGAGGTAATCCTTTGCTATCTTGTTTTTTCTCACACGCTTGTTTCCACAGTGAACGAAGGGAGTATCTTAAAGCACAGATATGCAGTTGGGATTTCTTACCTTTAGATCTCGAGCCTAAAGACTTGATTGAAGTCGTCTTTTTAATACTCGATCAAGTCATGACCTCTTTTAAAGAGCTTGAGCCATTGATCGTACCGAGCAGTAGGTATCTTTGGATCGACCCTTGACTGATCCTTTCCCTTTAGATGACTTGTACCACTTTATCTTTGACGTCTGTAATTCGTATCACAGCACGAATCCTTATCATAACTTTCGACATGCCGTGGACGTATTACAGGCCAATTACTATTTTCTGTGTCGGATGGGTCTTGTCAAACCCATGTACCCTACAGATGAATTGGTTCAGTGTCAGTTCCACCCTTCACCCGTGGTAAATCTCTTGTCGCCTTTGGATATCTTTGCCTTGCTAATGGCCAGTATCGGCCATGATGTAGGTCATCCAGGCGTGAATAACAAATTCATGGTAAACAAATCGTAGTAGGAACAAACGCATTGACCCTCCCCTCCCCCTTCTAAAGGTAACCACCTCCACACCTCTGGCGATTCTTTACAACGACACGTCGGTGTTGGAAAGCTTTCATGCCATGTCTTTCTTTCACCTGTTACAGACACACTGTTTTCATTCCTTGACAGATCCTCGTGCTTCCACCCCTTTTGCTGGTAATCAACAGAAATGAAAGATATGTAGGCTCACACCCTTTCTAGCGTTTCGAAAGGTAGTCGTAAACTGTATCCTGGCTACAGACATGGGATTACACGACGATTACGTTCAGAAGGTGCAAAAACAAAGCGAACGGCTCAAAGGCAAGGGTTTGGATCCCAACCATCACGAAAAAGAGAAAATCATCTTTTGTGCAGCCTTGATCAAATGTGCAGACATCAGTAACTGCGCTCGCCAATTTCATTCTGCCAAACAATGGGCCCTCGTTCTTGCCGAAGAATTCTTTGAACAGGGCGATCTTGAAAAAGAGTTTGGGCTTAACGTTCTGCCCATGAATGACCGGGGGAAAATCAAACTCGAAGACTTTCAATTGGGATTTAAAAAGCATGTCGCACTCAAACTCTTTCAAGCCGTCTCCTCAGTCACCCAAGGTATTTGATCTCTCTCTCTTTTTTTTTTTTTAATGTAACCACAAACATCTTCCTAGACCTGCAATTCACTGTTGACATTATTCATAAAAACATTGATATCTGGCAAGACTTGAAACAAAAAGACTAAAGTAGAGACTGACCTGTATATATATATATATATATACACACACACACATACATACATACACACATACATACATACATCCCTCTTGACTGTAACACAATGTAAATACTCTTTACCGTACATATAGAACTCTTACATATAAAAATAAATATCCTTATATATATACATATATGTTTTATGCCTTTCTTTTTATTGTTATTAGTATGTTTTTTTTTTTTTTTTTTTTTTTTGAAAATGTTTATAAGCTATCGATACGTTGAAATGATCTTCCGCCTTTGGGACGTTCATGAAGTTTAGGGTTGTTCTTTGCCAGTATTTCTAAAGAGTCGGAGAGAAAAAGAGAGAAAATTAAGAGCTTGCAATGGGTGATGCTATTACCTCTGTCCATTTTGACAAAGTCGATATTACAGCTATGTCTATCAGGGTATTTGTGTGTATCACAGAATACAAATCCACATCTGCATTTATTGGCTGCTTGTTTGGCGAGTGGAACCTAAATAAACAAACCGTTGAGTCCAAACGCTTTTTTTTTTTTTTTTTTTTTTTTATAAAGACACCTTTTTTCGACAGTTGTAACATTTCCCTTTATTTGTCTGTAGAGGAACAAGCATTTCTTCCCTTTTCTTTTCGTAATCAACTGGATGGTCAGATGAGTCGGATAATAACTGTCGCTCTTTATTATTATTAGGTTCTGGTGTCGGTGACCGAACTCGCTTTCTCTGCTTTTGGCTGGTTTCTTTAAAACATTTAGAACACATATCATCAAATCCTGGGTTGCCATAAAAACCACATCCGGCTTTACAAAGAATAGGTGCTTCTTTGCTTTCTTGTTCCATCGAATAAATAAAGAAAAAAAAAAAAAAAAAGATATAAAAAAGAAAAACAAAAATAATAAAAAAATGAAAATTTGCTGGAAATTAAAAAAAAAAAAAAAAAAAAAAAAAAGGTTATCAGCCAGCCTTAGTCTCCTTTTATTCTAAAGGGTAAATCAACTTTCTTTCCCTGACAAGTTGGTAAAAATGGAGGGCTTAGGCTTGTATTTCATTCATACATGCCTTCTGGAAATTGGTTTTGTTTGGATATCTTTTTTTATTATTATTATTATCTTCTCTATGCAGGAAAAATACTAGGAGAACCAGAATAATAATAACAATCATAATAAATAATAACAGTGACTTAGTGTTGGCTTCGGGAGTGCTATTTTATCAATCCTTCAATATCTCTTTTTTGGGCAGCTTTTTTTTTTTTTTTTTTTTTTACCTGGTACAAGGCGGTATAATATCCAGCATAATACCACGCCATAATTACGTTAGATAGCCCATCGTCCTGGTTAGCCATCGGTGGGGCGGTGGGTAATGAAAGGAGCTCTGTGGATGCTCGGCATTTTGCTCGGTATAATCGTCTGCCTTTTCTCTAGATTCCTTTCGTGGGCGTACTTCTTCCTCAGCATACCTTTCCTCTCGGGGATACTGCTCTTTCTCAGCATACTCTTCCTCTTGGGGATACTGCTCTCCCTCAGCATGCTCTTCCTCTTGGGGATACTGCTCTCCCTCAGCATACTCTTCTTTCTCAGCATACTCTTCTTTCTCAGCATACTCTTCTTTCTCAGCATACTCTTCCTCTTGGGGATACTGCTCTCCCTCAGCATGCTCTTCTTCCTCAGCATACTCTTCCTCTTGGGGATACTGCTCTCCCTCAGCGTGCTCTATTTTTTCCTCTTTTTCCTGCTCTTTCTTTTTCTTGTTTTGTTCTTCTGCCATCTTTGCATTCTCCAACAGGTCTTGTCGTTCTAATTCTATTCTTATTGCATCGTCTAGCTTTTGTCGTTTGCGCGGTGATTCGAGTTGTGATCTAACAAAAAAAGTCAAAGGTTTGCTTTTTTACCGTATTAAAAAAAATGGGGGGATTTACACTGGAAACTGTTCTATTATTGACTGAGTTACTTTCTCTGCAGTATCAAATGCTTCTGGATCTTCATGACAGCTCTACAAAAAAAGTGAGTCGATGCTACTATTCTGGGAAACTTATACATTATAACTCTTCATTATGGCATCCCAATAATCGACCATTTTAACATCCCAACGTTCTGGCATCTGTTTTAAGCATTAGATCTCTTTTGAAGTATACTACTTGTATTGTTTACTTCAATTGGCATAGTATTGTTTATTTTAGGCCAAAAAAAAAAAAAAAAAAAAAAAAAAGGCGACGTAAATTATCGTGTTGTAAAGTTTTTTTTTGTGCGTGCGGAGAATAGGTGATGGCGAATTTCAATAGACTTGATCTTTCTTTCCGGTGGCTGTTCATGACGACTATTAACAGATCATCTGATAAATATCCTTTTGTAATAAGAGCTACAAATACATTTGTTCTTAGATGATAAGCTATATCTATACAAAAAAAAAAACGATCAGATACTGTGGTTTCTTAATATTACAGGGATCTCCAGTTGCTTTGATAGTAACACCATCGGCCTATAACAAATGTACGAGGAAAATATCTTGATTCTGTTTTTTTTTTTTTCTTTTTCATTCTATTCTGGGCAACTCGTACAATTCAAATGATCTTTTCTATGCATAAATAAACAAGAAAAAAAAGCTACTGGTTTGTATGACTTACTATCTTGATCTGTCTTGGGCTTTCTTATCAAACGGTCCAAGAGAAGGAGAAGAAAAGTACAGCCAAACTAAAGAGGGTGGGCTAACTAATCCAAGCTTTTTTTTTCTTTGTATAGTTTTCTCATCTTGTTGAAATAATTTTAACGTTCTCATTACACCAATCTTAGTATACCTTCTTTTTTTTCCCAAGTTGAAAACACAAATAATACATTTACGCATCCTTAAAAAAAAAAGTACCCCTTCTTTTTTTTTTTTTCCTTTTTTCTTATACCCGCTTCTTGAAAATCAAACATATATATACATTACAATGACCATAATTACTCATATTTACTTTTATAAATAACTTTATATGCATAAATACTTCAGCAAAACATATTGCATTCATTAAGCTCGAGTTTTTTTCAACGTATCAAATACAAAAAAAAAAAACAAAAAATACATAGAAAGGCGACTAAAGTGTGCATTCTATGTGTACTATAGACACTTGGGCCAAAATGCTTTCAAGAAAAAAAAACAGTTTTAAAAGCATTCTAGGAAGGATAGATAACCTTGATAAGAAAATGGAGTATGACAACTTGCAGTCGAAGAAGAGCTGTTTAATTTTCTATATTTGAAATAGCCCGATTCCTGCCATAAGACAAGCCTTACGTTTGATAGGGGCGATCAAGGTGAGCGTCTTGTATATAAAGTCATCAACCAATCCCTTATAATCTATTTGTAAACAAGATATGGCTCATTGGATCCAAAAAAAAAAAAAAAAAATAAGCAAAAGCTTGTTTTTTTTTCTTTTCCACAAAAACATTCAAGTCACTAAAGCGCACAATACTTTGATTGGTTTTCATTATAGTTCGTATTTGCTATAGCTTAATCAGAAACAAGTTAAACATACCTTGCGCCTATGTTTGCAAACTCTGAAAAATCAAACCTCATAACGTTATTACAAACACAAACCTTTCTCTGCTTATCACGCCTGTTATGGTACAGTAGATAAAAGTTGATATATATCTGTTTTTTTTGTTTTTGTTTTTTGCGAACGCCAATTTCAGTTGGTTATTCGCGACCCTTCTTTTCCTGACCAAAGACATTCGACAGTACTGGATATTCGGATTCAGTTCAATTGCCACGCAGTTGCTTGAGCAAAGAGAGCCCTTTCTCTGCTTTGTTATTTAGTTCAATCAGTGGTTCTACAGATTAGCAGGCACATTTTAAATTGCCGAATGGCTTACTCTTCTTTGTTTGGAGTAGTTTGCTGTTTTTTTTTTTTTTTTTTTTTTTTTTTTTTTTTTTTTTTTTTTTTTTTTTTTTTTAATTTTTCTTTCTGATATATAAAAGGCTTGCTTTTATGACTTCAGCTAAAAAACTTGAAGCAGTACTTCGACATGCCTATCTGAATGAGCTTTCCCCTGAGCAAGTAAACAGAGAAATAAAACAACTATACTTTCACGCCGTGCATACACATTTGAATGTGCTTGTATGGGCGTACTTTTTTTATTTCGTTCATTAAAAAAACGATTTACTAGTGGATTAGGCCAACCAAAGAATGTTTAGTCAACGACAATGTCAGAATTGAACTTTGCGGTAACCTACAATATTTAAATCACCAAAAAGAAACTTAAAAGCTGATACATATATATACGGATTTCCAAACACTTGTATATATTTTTTTTATTAATCAATAGAACTACTATTGAGCTCCATGTTTTCTGTCACTCGTGTATCTGATCCTCATTTAGAGTCGTATTTGACATATGCAGTCAATCAACAACTTTTTTCCATCGAGACATTTTTTCTAACCTTGTTGAAATATGGCCCAACCACTGTAGTTCGCAACCCACATCAATGGGCCTTTCTTATATCACTGTTACCCGACCTTCTTGAACGTAGTACGAATGCAAGTGAGATGGTAACTGCACTTCAACACAACCAAACCGATCCTTGGGTAGATATCCTCAGCGATCTTCTCTTGCTCTTGTCACATATCGTTGCTATCGGTCTTTATCCAGAAACGTTGCCAGAACATACACCTCTGACTTCAGCCTTCTCTTTCCAGGTCGATTCCCAATTCTCTATCGCCTCACAACCTTCTTTCCAGGAAATGGATTTTTTGGATCACGACAGCACTCAAAAGATAGATGAGCGCGATCAGGCCGAAGAAAAGAAACAGGCAAGGCATTGGATCGAAGCAGAAAATACTGTCACAGCTGCTCAAATTATGACACATCTCATTGAAAAAGGTGGAATGAAACGTGTCTTTGAAGTTCGAAATAATATGCAGAAATGGTTAAAAGATACAACTACTTATGGTAAATAACCTATATCCTAGTATTCTTTTGTTTTGTTTTTTTTTTATAACGCCTTCCTCCCTCCCTTTTTTTTTTTTTTTTTTTTTTTCATTTTGTTTTTGGGGGATAGAACCTTGGTTTTCTTGTCAAAATCGATTGCTCTCCAACAAAGAGAATGCCTCTGATATTCTTCAAAACAGCCATGTTCAAAAATTGCTAGTACTCATTCAACGATTAGCAGACAGAGACTCTGAAAGAAGAATGGCAGTTCATATGAAATATCATGAATTAGAGGATGAAGGAACAGCTCGAGCTATGCCAAGTGCTGGCATTATGGGCTTCTTATATCATCTGGTAAATGCATATAAAAGATTAATCAAACTTACCCATTCTTTTTAGGTTCAAATCAGACCTTCTTTAGACGATGAGTTTATATTGGATCATCTAGTAAAACTTCAAACGGTCAAGGTAAGCTTTTTCTCCTTACAGAAAAAAAATGTTTTCTTTGCTAGAAGGGTGTTTTTTTTTTAAAAAAAAAAAAAATAAAGGAAATATTATTAAATAAAAAAGGGTTCTTTTGATGAATCGTTTTATTTGGAACTTTGGTTGACAGCTCTCACTGGTCTTCGAGAAGCTGCATTAAATACAAGCTGTCAAGGGTCTATATCCGAAAAGAGTAATGAAAGCAATTCAAAAGGCTGTAATCAAATGGTTGCCACCCATAGACTGTTGTGGAAAAGCTTGGTTTTAGTCAAAGTAAATATTACCAAGATAACCTGATACATCTTATTCAATCTTGTATATATACATTTCTAGTTGCCTTCCATTATCAGCAAGCTACAAACAAGAAAAAATACTCGTCCTAATTTATCATTAGAAGAGGTAATCAAACATAGCAACAAACTTTCAACAAGCTGAATTGATTCTTTTTTGTTTTTTGTTTTTCCTTTTTTTTAAAAAAAAAGATGAATCCTATAGAATCTTCGCTAAAGGAGCTAAAGGGATTTACCGGCTTACTGAATGCCTGTAGCCAGCCAGCCTGTTGTGCAGACTTTTACGCACCTAATTCAGCTCAATCTTCTCTTGTTGATAAGATTGCATTTGGTCAAGTAGAAGAAGACGAAGATGATATTATGAAGATGTTGAACGATATGAATTACTCTACTGATTTTAATTCCCCAAGAGTTATCAATTCAGTCCGCTCACTTTGTAACAACACTATCTATACAAACATAGTGAGCGTATGTGAACAGTACGGTCTGGTCAGACCTCAAATTGTTGCCGAGCTGTTGAAAACAAACGATGTGATGGATTTGGATGACGAATACGGGGATAAATCAACACCACAAAGTATTGTAGATGAGGTATGTACAACGGGCTTTATAATCTATATATCACTAAAAGTAAAATGCAGAATATCGATCAACGTATAGAGTCTCTCAAGATCACTGTCTCGTTAACAGAACTTACAGAGCTAGTGTATATTGGTCTGATGTCTAGTATGCACCTAAAGAAAGTTTTGGATTTTATGCTGGATCTTATCCAAGAAAAGGCAGTTGAGGGTGACTTTTACTCTGTTAGCAAACTGTACGAATCCATCAGTGAATGCCCCATTGACCTGATACTTCAGCTCTATCATCCCTCACTACTCTTGACTCCACTAGAAAAGATTTGCAACGACTGGACATCTTATAATAATACCGATTTTGACATGGATGGACCTAAAAGTGATGGGCAGCTTGATGGTGCTTCTTTGTTTTACAATAGATTCGGCAAAATCTGGCAGGTTCTTGAGTCCACTATTCGACGCTTCAAGGTAGGCACACTTGATAGTGCACTGTTTGATTGAGTCTCTTTTCCACTTTCCTTTTTTTTTTTTTTTTGTTCTGTTAGCTCTATAGAGATTTAGACAAGATATTTCAGGATTCTGAAGGATTCACATGGCGATTCTTCAAACAAGGTCGCGTTGTCTATGAGCTAAATGAAGAGCCTAAAGAGACAGAGCTTTGGATGAGCATGCTTCAAGGACAGACGGATCTAAACCATATCTTAGAGACCGTTTCACCCCAAACTCTGTTGGCTCTTATTCCTACTTTGGTTCATCGTCTAGTACTCATTGGAAATACAGACTTTGTCATTCACTTTCAGCACACCTGTTTTGAGTTTGTACACTCAGATTTACTCCGTTCACTTTGTGAAGAACTACTACACGGGAAAGCAGATACCGCTCTGGGATGTCTTCAAACTTATTTGAAGACACCCAATCCATCTGTGTTGGGTACCTTGAGATCTTTTATGGCTTATCGAGAGCAAGAAAGTGCCTTCATGAACAAAGAAGGGCTAGAACAGAATGAATATGAAATCAAACAAACCTTGAAGCTGATCGACTTTAACACCCAAGACACAGTACAATCGGACAGTTGTCAGCTTCACCCTGAGACAGTAACCACAGGCATCACTCCAGACACTCTGTTTGAAAAAACTCAAATGATGTTTCGGTATATCGTCAAAAGTGGCCGATCAATGTTTATGAGCGATGTAGACGCAAACATAAATTCATTGTGGAACAAATCCTCAGCATCCTATACACATGTCATCTCTCACTATTTGGATATGGTCTTGTTTGAAACAGCTCTTGAAATAGGCGGTGGGCATTGGTTTGTAAGTATGATTGTATCTGAGGTGCTAGAGGCTGGAAAAAGCGGAGGGGCTGTCAGAGCAGGTAAGATGGATATCCAAAAAAAAAAAAAAAAAAAAATAGCTACAATTAATTAACATAATGTACAGCCGAGCTTGGTTCCTGTTTGATATCTACCCCTTTATCACACTCCTCCAACCAACATAACAACAGTAACCATCTGTTACGCTGTCTACTGCAAGATGTGTTGCCTGCTTTTTTGGAAGAATGCGCTCAACAGGACATGTCTTACTTTCAAGGTCAAACTCTCGGGGTTTTCACAAGCGACTGTTTAGTTTTAGTACAGGACCAGAAACATGAATATGCTACCCAACTGGGCGCCTACTTTTTCGAAACTTTGGTAATCCAAGGTCATGATATTCCTAAAAAGACCCATCAAAAAGAGGACGGCTTCAGATTTTCAGATTGGAGTACTACCATAACTGAAAGCGCTATATGGAGAGGATTTATTAAAGGCTTGATGAGTAATCCAATGATAGAGGAGATCTGGCCAAATGCGTTCATTTAGACTTGTTGGAACTAATAAATAGTGTAAAGTTTGCTGAAAAAAGAAAGGCCCTTAAATAAGTCAAAAGTATCCTTTGATGCACTAGACAGGGTCCTTTAAGACAAACATTTATGCGTTTTGATGTATGCACGTGATTTTTTTTTTATTGTTTATTTTGGTTAACATTTTTCCACGCATGTCAATTACTTTTTGTATAAACCATGCCGACATTTGATCTGTTTGGAGATCTGACAGAACAAGAACAACAAGCTTTAGAAGATCGAAAGGCGAAAACCAAAGATGCTTTAATGCAAAAGATCAACCAAATGCCAACAGATCGATCGAAACGATCGATGACTGAAAATCGCTTGATCTTTAGTCAACGGAAAACCGACTTTCTTGTTCCACAAGTAGCAGCTAACGTGTTAAGCTCTGAAGAATGCCAGAGTATACTTTCTTTTTGCAAAAAAACAGAAATAGAATGGACTACTGAACGTCACTCTGCTTTCGCTACCACTGATATACCTATTCGCACTAACGAACTTGCTTATCTTGAGCCCTTGATTACTGAGCGTCTGATGGAGCGTTTAGGCGAACACTATGATTTCAAAAAACAAGATCTGTTATTCCGGGACATCTTCTTGGTAAAATATTCAGAGGACGCGCAAAGAGGTCTTGGTATGCACTCAGATGGCTGTTTATTCTCGCTTACCTTGTTAATCAGTAAACCTGAAGACTTTGAAGGCGGAGGGACTTATTTCTCTAGTATAAACGACATAGTGTATTTGAACCAAGGGGACTGCGCCTATCATGACGCAAGAGTAATGCACCGCGCAATTGACATAACTAAAGGCGAAAGATATGTACTGGTGGGCTTTATAGATACCGCTGACACCATAGATAAAGATCTTCGCAACCTCCAGCATTCATGATTGATGGCTTTGTCTATCTTGTAGCACCTGTAACTAACATCACTTATAGTCTGTTGGATTTATTATTTATTTTTATATTGTTTAGCTTTTAATAAAGGCAAAGAGCTAAATTTAGAATAAAGAAATCCTATACTGGAAGTCCCATCACTCCCCTCTTACACAACTTTTATTGTTTTACATTGTCTAATTAGATAGCAGACGGCTGGGATTTTGATGAAATGTGCGTTTGCCTTTCTCATGAGAAATGGTGGCTATTACTTTTGTATTCTTTCATATATATATATATACACTCCTACAAAGTGACTTTGTGGCATCTATAACCAATTTCAAATTAGCTCTTCTGGGCACCAAGAAGAGTAATCACCGCGTGGGAAGTAAAATTTGAAACCAACATCTATTCAAAAGAAAAAACAACAGCATGCAGTGCATAGATGACATCCCACTGATATGAAATGAATATGTCATTAAGCTGTACCAATCTTTTCAGGTTAGTCTGTCGACTTTATCTACAATCTGAACACTATATTGACGAAAGGAGAGTGTTCATACTTGGTTTTTTAGCTAATTGACTTCAGAGTTGCTTTTTGAGCTTACCTATAATGGGCCGTGACAATTTATGGTGTAGCATTAACCACCTGATAGATTGGTTAGTCTAGCAGAACCTTTTTCTATACAATACGACCTTAATACAACCTACTTGCTTTGGCGAGTAATACTTCTATAAAAAAGTATAGTAGACTCAAACTGAAACAATTTTTGTATTAAAGAGCTTTATGAGTGTGTCTTTTAATATATGGTCTCACTCACTTTCTTGTCAAAGCCAAACGAGCAAAACAAAGACGTAGAATTATTTTTGAACGTAAGCAAGCTCAAAGATAGCCGATTCGTAGCACAGACGTTGGAATTAGAAACTAGTAGCTCAGCGCTGTAGGTATTCAATAGCGTAAAAGTTCAATCTATAGCATACACTGCCCATATTAAACCAAAATATAGAGCCAAAGACAAATTGATTCCTTTTAACTTTACATAGACTTTAATTAGGCTTAAACATAAGTGTTTGCTAATGCTGATAAGAGTGATTCTAGCCAACCGTTATTTTGGGTTGTTTTTTGTATAGCAGCAGATTTTCGGAGCTACAATCACAAACACAAAATGCTTTAGAAGTAGTGTTTTAACATACTAAATTTTAATTGGCGATTGAAATGCTTCCAATTCTCTGTTTTTTGATAAAATCTGAAAGATGATGAGTAAGTGCTTTGTTACTAGCTTCAGCAGCTTTTGTTCGTTTAATTTTACTCCATGATTTATCAATCAGGCTTTGTAAAATTATTTTTCCGATAGAGCTAAAGATCAAATAGGCATTTAATTTAATTTCAAATGTTTATCCAATTATATTTGGTGTTTGAATCAACAAAATTCAATCGAAATGTAAGAGTCTAATTCTTCTTCCCAAACAACGTTCTCTTTGTTTTTCGACTTTATTTTTGGTGTTCTTGTTGTATTTTTAAACCAAAGAAAAGACCAGATTAACCTCAGTAAAAAGGGTATATTACCTATTTATTACCTACTCTGGATGTACGATACTCACACACTTTGCATTTCTTCATATCTTTTATCACTTTGCATCTAATACTACCTTAGTTTTAACACCCAAACAAGTTTTCTATTTAAAGAGTTATTATTTATATACATTTGAATATGTAAAATACTTTATTGTGCAAAAGAAGAAAATACGCAAATTTTCAAAATATCCACGACAAAACTCATCATAAGAGAAAAAGACGTTATACAGTAACCTGGTAAAACCATCCGTCCAATATCACTGTTTTTCCAAGGCACAAATATTTCTCAAGGATAACCTGCCACGGAAAAGTAGCTTTATTTAGATGAAAAGAGACAACTTGTTTAGCAGTACACTTCCGTTTGATAACAGACTTGTGTTCAATACCAGTGTTGGGCTTTAACCTTTTACTTTCAGAGATTTGGGCGTTTAGAAAACCGCAAACTGGCTGTGTAACTACTGTATTTTGTTTTCTTTTTCTTTTCTTTTTTCCTCCTGAATTTTTTGTGCTTGAGCTTATAGAAATGACAAGTAATAAAAAAGACAGCAAGACATAAGAAACCAATAACAACGGTTTGGGCTTAAACTTATTGTTTAATAGAATACAATATCTCGGATTTATTAAAATTAAGATACTCTACTGATAAATCCATGGATACTTTCTTTCAATGGGAAGGGTCAATCTTGTAAGCCTATATTGTTTTTAGAACCCTAATAACGTTATTAGCTCTTTTATTCCTAATGAGCCACCCAAAAAGATTTTCAAGTGTTTGGGAATGAATGTTTCCCGAGCAAGCATTGAACAAGGCAAACTGTTTAGCCAAGGAAGGGAGTTGACTTACTACCTGGATCCTGTTACAGGTGAAAAGTTGGACAGATGGGACAATCCTTGGACAGGCGAAAAGGATCTACCAGGTATATACATCTAAGTGTAAATGTGTGTAGCTAAAACCTTATAAAGTTGTTTCTATTGCCAACGATCCTATACAAATGGCTCTTCCTACTCAGATTCCTCTGGATGTTCGCCACAACAAATTCAGTAACACCTCCACTGTTGTATCAGAGGTAGGACAAATAGGCAGTGTATACTTTGGATATTGATATGAAATAATAGATTCCCCTATTTTACCCCAATCCTCTGGCTGAAGAACGATTTCGAGACTTTGACCCCAATCCAATGTATCAGGCAGGCGAGTTTTTCACTTTCAAGTGCAACACAGAAGAGCTAGACTCGGATAAAACTGTGGATCATGTGGAGATTAATTGGACTCGCATATCCAAATTTAGTCCTTTTATGAAAATGAAAGGCCATGAGGGTTATTTGGTGTTTCACTGCACTGGCTATAAGCTGCCTCAAGGTTCTACTGTAGATGACCTGCACCCTTTGTTGGCTAACGAGATCAAAACGCATGTGCCTGTATATGCCTCTGCACCCGTTGAGTACGATTCAAGCGTGAAAAATGTATCAAGTTGGACATACTTTAGAGATCATTTTGATCAATACCAGGCTGGTGAGAAAATTACAATGTAAGTTGGTAGCCTGAAGCAAAAAATTTGTACAATAAAAAACTGTCGGAAAAAAGAACATTCGATTCAACAGATAGCGAAATCACCACAGCCTATCATTCTTTTATTTTTTTTCAGGGGCCGCCTAATTTGTAAGGCGTGGCTTTAAACTTAACGGACCCAAGAGGTCGATGGAAGTGGAAGAAAACCCCCAGGCAAACCGATGCCAAAGCATTTGTCGGCCAAATATTGCACAAAACTTCTAGTGAATTGCCAAGTACATATGTTCACTGCTAAAATTTTTGAGCTTGCATGGCTAAATTTTTTTTTTCCTTTGTGCATAATATAACAAAATATGGTGGTTTTGTAGCGTTATATAACTTAAGCGATATCGTTTTTACCAAGAAAAGACTGAACAAAAAATAAAGAAAGCTGGCGTATTATTTAGTCTACAAAACTATGCCCACAATATGAAACGATAAATAATAAAACTATGTCCACAATATGGAACGATAAATAATAAAACTATGAACACTAATCTTGCCTATTTCAAAGGGTGAAAGGGTTGACGTTAAATAAATAGAAAATGTGTACAGATGATGACTTTCTATTCCACTTCTCCTTTTTTGGAATTTGCTTCTGAGAACAGTTTTTTTTTTTGAATGTCAAGAACTGCATCACAGGCTGCAGCCATAAGCATCTTTTACAAGCTTGAAACTATTTTATGCGCTTCGAAATCCAGGCTTTCGGAAAGAACTTTATTATTTTGGGAATTGAACCATTGGGTTTTTCATCTGGGCATAACCAATATGAACTGCTCTCTTTTAGTTAAAAGAAAGTGATGCTCTATTTTCTGAAAACAAAAAAAAAGAAGGTTCCCAAGCATATTGACTATCTGTCAAGTGTAACTGAAAGAGCATTTATTAGTATTTTCCTTTTCTGGATCTGAAATCCTGATACCCTAATGTTTAAAGGAAAATATCTCAAGCACAAAATAAATTAGCCAAGGCGTAAGTTAAGGAAGATGCATATGAGTTTTTCCAAATCAAGGCTATTGTTTTCTAATTTTAAGTTTTTGGTTCGGTTGCATGTCATAGCATACTGGACTTGCGGTGGTTGGATTTATAGTTTAGAAAACAGACCTGTCATACTTTTTTAGTTACATGGGTACAGAGTGCTTGACCCTTAATAATAGAAATAACAAGCACAAAAAGAGTAGAAATATCGTATCATCATGAACACAAGCTTTTCGAAGCCCTGAAGCGTATTAATAGCATGCTTGCTCTTCAATAAACTGTGACTATTGATGCTGAATTCACGTTTTACGTTTTTGTCACAAGCTGTCTAATCCAACTTTAGCTTTATTGTAATACCTATTTAAATAGTGGGGGGTTTTTTTTTTCAGAACAATTTTATGGACGATCGCTACTTTTTCAAAAGAGCTACAGAAGAGTAAGAAGCACTACAAACGCAATTTCAAAGTCACCTTAATTTAAATGACCTGTTCAGTCTGGATGACTCTATAAACAAGAAATTCTTGTACCGTAAAAACCAACCAATAGACAATATAGAATTCTCTAAGGAAATAAAAGACCTAAGAAGGGGTGAATCAAGAAAGAATGGCCATAATGTGTATACGGACGAGCAGAAATCTGTGTTTTACTATTTGTTACAAGTGGAATGCATGCCAACATCCATTTGCTCACAAAAAGCAGGTATAAAAGTCCGAACTGGCCAAGTATGGGCACGCAGACTTAGAGAAGACCCGGAATACGATCTTTTTGAAAGACTAGAAAACAGAAGAGTACTACTAAAAGACGAATACAAAACGTACCTTATAAGCTATTTCGACAAAAACCCGCTAGCATCAAGACAAGAAGCAGTCGAGAATTTGACGAAAGCTTTCAACAACTGTCAAATAAGGAATAACCAAGTGGGATCCTTCTTAGTTAAAGACTGTCGTTTTACCATTAGCCGCCTCACAGTCGCTAACGAAGTAAAAAATACCCCAAAGGCAATCGAAAGGCGTTATCAATGGGCGACAGAAAAACTGACCAGTGATGCGGATTATCAAAAAAACTGTGTTTTCATTGATGACGCCAAATTTATTTTCAATGAAAGAAGAGCTGGCCGACTTAAAGCTGAACAACAAGAGGCTGCGGAAATTTCACTGAATACAGAAGCTACACATATCGTTCTTGGGGCAATTTCCGTAAGGCGTGTGTTTAGTATAGAGACAAGAAATGCAAGTGATGCAAGAATCTACAAAACCTACAAAGTCAAGGACTTGAGTGAAACGGAGACGAAAACCACACCATACAAGAAGTTTCTATCAAAGGTTATGGACAAAATGGACAAATCTTCAAAAACAAAGAACTTTTACATAGTAATGAATGCTCTACCCAACTATACCCGTGAAAGTGTCAGTGAAATGATTACAGAAAGAGGTTACAGGCCAATGTACCTTCCAAAACACTCGCCGGAGCTTAACCCTTTGTACAGCTTTTGGGAAGAGATCAGAATTAAAATAAAACGTGATAGGTTTACTGAGGACGAAAGCTTTAAAACAAGGGTAAAAAGTACTAGTAAAGGTATCACCAAACAGAGCCTACAGCACTTTATTGATTACTGTGATTACCGCTTTGAGAGTTGTTTGCAAAAACAACCACTTTAATAAATATTTTTGTTATTTATAAACTTATACACTAAAGTCAACTTGATACTAAAAACGAGTACAAGTTTTTGTTTTACTGTTGCATAATGCCCCGGTTTTCCACAGACTATTGCTAATATCACTAAGTTGGACCTTTACATAAGCTTTTGCTTAGCATAAAATAATAACAAAACGCTCACATACACATACACATACACACACACATATACACACACATACACACACACATACACACACATACACACACATACACACATGAAAACGATCTTTTGTTGTATTCGTTTTCTTAGTTTTTATTTGCTCTATAATACAATTCGCTGCTACTAATGTTACTTTTACTATTGCTACCGTTATTTCTTATTTCTTCTTTCCTTTAGCGGCATTAGCGGCCTTTTTGTTGTAACCTCCACTAGCAACAGCCTTCTTCATTGTAGTTGAAACTGCCTCATCGCTCTCAATCCAAGAGATGTCTCCCAGATCCAGATCACCGAAGCGCTTTTGAAATTTGGATAGTTGTTCACTTTCATCAGTTACACCCTCTTTCAACATGGCTGGATTCCAAAGAGGATGGTTGCGGGTGTCTTTTGTAAGACGGATTTGAGAGCGTGTGGGAGAAGTTGTACGGACGGTATATGTAGCTCCATTACTCAAAACAATTGTTTGCAGAAATTTTTCTGGTTTTCCAAGAGTGGAGGCGTATCTAACACTTTGTCGAAGCATAATGAGGTCGTTTTTATTAGAGTATGAGCAAGAGGAAGGGAACCTGGAAATTTTTTTTTTTTGGAAAACCAAAGATCAAGTCACATACTTGTCAATTTCCATATTTAGAACCTATCTCGATACTTGCAAAATGAAAAGACCCACAGTATAGAATGAGTTTACTTTGCAACATGAATGTACATTTACATCTCGTATTTACAGGCTTGAGCGTAATACATAAAGGCTGAATATTCAGGTTTCAAACTTTTTGTTGTTGACATCAGCTTATATATTGTTTTAACAGATGTTAGATTTTCTGCTAATTTCAGGATTGTTTCGGTTATTAATTCTATATCACTGTTCACTCATTATCGACTGAGTTAGCTAAGAGCCATTATGGGATTTTTTTTTATGAATTTTAAAGTCTCCAAAGCCTGAGTGCTTTAATGTAATTTGCAAGTGTCTTGCTCGAACACATAAAAGTAATAGATTGTTTGCTACTACCAGAGGTTGCTTTCAGCATCTCTCTTTAGAATTTTAGTGAATATAAACAGTATTAGAGTAACTCAAGACAAGATACATTGTTTGTACACAAAGAAGAAAATTCTCGGTTTATCTCTATAAAAAAAATAATGATTGTTGACTTCCAAATATACGCTCTCAAAAAAACATCAGCTCAATTAAATACATTTCTCGTTCACTTTCAAAATGTCCAATGCCGTTGCCTTCAAAGAAATCAACTCTCCACTCGAAACGCTAGTCGACCCAGTAACGAAAAAGAACTTGGCTGATATTTATTGTCCTAAGCAAGGTTGCTCGTGTTTTATTTTAAGAAAAAATAGTGGAACATTAGTAGAAAGAGATGGTAAAAATGTAAGTATCTCCTCCAAGTGATTAAACCCTAAAGCTTGTACAGCTGCTTTTACCTGAAGGAGCATTGAATGAGGACGTAGAAGAACAAGGGGTTGAGACACACTATTGGAGTGTTGACAATGTGATGGGCTTTGAAAATTTAGGCTTTTCTAAAACAGTCAATGCCATCAAATATTTATCTTGTGCAGACTGCGATTTGGGTCCTTTAGGATATCATGTCATAAACCAGAAACCCGAAGAGTATTTGCTTAGTATTAAGAGAGCGCGCTATAGATTAGCTTGATTATGTAAATGAGACTCTAGAGTACTGTCCATCTGATGAAAACGGTCTTTATACAGAACGTGGGTCCCGAAAATAAAATGGCCCAGCCAGCTACTACAACTCCTATATTCAATAATATCAATACCCTTTACTTGTTTTGTATGCATTTTCCGCGTTTTGACTCTCTAACTTATCTATTGTAATTGCTTTCCAACTGAAAAAAAAAAGATATAAAAGTAAAGTGTACTCTCAAAGCGGTGCTCCCTTTGCTACTCTCTAGTCTCAAGGGAATATGCAACTAGTAAAAACAAACAGTGGCTGTTTAAGAAAATCCCCATATACTACTCAGGTGTATATAGCCATTTAGCGAGTGTATATGGGACATTATAGAACATTTTGAGTATCGCTTTGATATTCTGTTTGAGCCGTTCTCTTTCTCCTTCAATATCAAGCTTTACACAAATGGGCCATTAAAACTTGTTTTACAAATCCCATCTATAATATTTTATCATATCAGAGTATTTGCACTTTTCAGTGAATTGGCAAAACGATTTGCTAATTGCTGTTCATACGGCTATATGCTTTTCCGCTTATTGCATTACAGAAATAAAGTCTCCATCTTCTTTTAAGGCGTCACTCCCTCCGTATCGTAGATATTTATTGCTTTTTATTGAGCTTTTCTGTTAATTTAAGCTCTTGATTGTTTGTCGTCTTGTAAGGTTTTTTGAATTAGTTCGGTAACTTCTGTCACTTTAATGATGGCAATCTGTGAGCATCGAAGTACTTGATCCATTTCAAGTGGTATTCCTCCAGCTTTAGACATTGCGCAGATCTCTTTGTTGATGTTCATTGTAATTGTCATATCGCCTTCTTTACATTGTTCTTCCAGATAGCTTGGATCTACGACCAACAGCTCACTAAGTAACATATAAATATACTGGCGACAAAATAGACTCTTTGTAATATTTCAGTTTTTCTTTTTACCCTTGATCAAAAAATGCGAATGTAATACAAATTGGTATATGATGAATACTTAGCGGTACGGGGTTTTTTTGATCTATGGGATGCTATATAAAGTGTAATGAGTATATAGACACATCTATTGAGGAAGAACAAAAAGGAATCCATATTGTAGTCTGATGAACTTACAATAGTAACGTCTTCACCCGAAACAGTAACGTCTGGGCGCCTGAAATGTAAAAGAGCAGTGACTGCAGCTATACACGCGCAATCTATAAGGTTGCCATTGTAATCGAGAAATAGCAGATCAACTCGAATCTGCCAAACTTTTTCCCCGGAAACAATACAAAGACCCTCTGTATCTATGGCTCTACTTCTACGCAATGCCTTATCTACAATACGACTGATCAATACCTCTTCTTCTGTGCGGCTAATTTGGGACAAAAGTAAATCTATCATTCTTATCCATAAACAGTGCGGTTTCAAAGAAAAAAAAAAAAAAAAAAAAAAACCAATTACCCTCCAGTTTCAAAAGTAGGTGCTGCCATTGGTGATATTTCTGTATTGAATAATAACATTCCCTCTGTAGGTTTATCAGCATGAGGACGGACGACTTCAGCTGTCACACTGGCGGCCACTCTTGTCTTTCCTAATCTCACTTCTGCAAAGCCGTAGTCGTTTCCCAAGACTATCTCGATAGACCTCATGTCGTAAACCTCGCGTCCATCTACTCTCTTTCCTTTTCTTAATGCTTCAAGTAAAAATGTGCTCTCATTAACGCTGGGCTCGACTTCTTTCACCATTATTTTATTTTTCGATTAAAAAAAGCTGAACCAAAATATTTTATTAACGCTTTGGGAGTAGTGACTTGATATTTCCAAGTCACACATGACTAAAAAAAAAAAAGGGCTGTTTTGACCCGCTACCTTAATCCATAGAAAAATAAAAAAGGAAGAAGGTGTTTAAGTTTAAAGATGTTGATGAAACGCAAGGTTTACTTTATTTGTGTTCTTTTGATTATAAGCTTGTATCCATTGTTTCGGATTTTCTATGCTTTTGTTCCTGTTTCCATTTGGCAATTCGTTCCTTTAACTCATCAGCTTAAAGAACGATAGTTTAGTATTCAGTGCTTTTTTTTTTTTTTTTTTTGAGGGAGAAAAACCCTCTTAATTAAACTAGTACCTGGCTGTACCATGTCCATGCTGAGAGGCATTCGATTAAAAGGATCACGAGTATCTCCTAATAAATGAGCACGTATTGTGCTACGATCGACGACCACACTTGAAGTAGGCAAAAGCACGGGATCCTCCATCAAACTAAAGAAAATAGGATCCAAAAACTCTTCAGGAGCCTCCCCTATTTCTTCCTCTTCCTCTATTCCGCTTTGGACAGCGAGCTCGACACGGTTAACAAACAATTCAAGTGATTTGATATCATCTAGCGATTTTAGACCGTGTTTCTGTAAAATAGAGGCTGCTTTCGAAAAGTAACTCTTTTTGTAAGATCTACCATCGCGTGAAACGGCCTCTACAAACGTATCTGAATTCAAATGAAGATAAACGTCGATAATTTCAGAAAGCAACTTGCGAGGTTGGAAATGGTATTTTTCCGGGTTTTTGACCTTGAGTTCGGTACATTTAGGTCCAACAAGCTGAACAAGGTTATAATCCAACATAGCAGCTAAACGGTCGACTATTTCGTTTACTAAAAATGGCTCAACAACCTCGGAGGTCATATAATTTAGCATATGCACTGTTTCATTCCCAAGAGCTACATAAGATTGAGCTTGGCGTTCTAGAGAAGCAAGACTTCCCTCTCTTTCTTGTCGGTGTTGCTATAAGATTTTGGTTTAGAAAAAAAAAAAAAAAAGCAGTTTTTTTTTTTTTTACGGGTGTCTGCTGTTCCCAAGAGTTTTGATCCGCCATTTCAGTTTGTATTTGATGAATTTCGGATAGTTTGCTCAAACTTTCGTCCATCAAATAGGTCACGTCACTCATCAACATGTTAACAAATCGAGTAAAAGTGTTGGAGTCCCTAAAGAAAAAAAGTTAGAATTCCAAAAACAGACACTTTGTACCTGTACCTGCTTGCTTCCCTAACTCTTTTACGATGAGCAGGATGATTCCAAAGTGTTTTCATGATATGACTGATATTGTATCGAATATTGAACTTGTCATAAAACTGTGAGCTTGCACCGGTTTGTTCGACCTCTAAAAAAAACAGGTCAAGGAACAGACAAACGGAATAAATCATTATATATATAAATCGACTTACCAACATAAAAGCTCATGAGGGAAGACACCAAATGTTCCAAGGCCAAAGGATGTGAATTCAATATAGCCTCAAGCTCACCAGGAACGCCTCGAGCAATAGGATAGGTAAAGAAAAACAGTACTTCGACCAGCTTTGCTTTCAAATAAGGGTTCTTTACATACTTTGCGTTTTTCAAGAAAGTAATGATAAAAGCAACCAATTGGTCATGAGGACACTGATGCATAACTTGGGTTTCATAACCGTATCTAAAAGAAAGTAGAGAAACATTAACTCGGCCCGTTTCTTTTGAGGAGTACGCACTTTCCGACAAATATATACAGCTCTACGATATCTTCAATGATCCATTCTGGAAGCATAGAAAAACTTTCAGGAATTTGGTCAGGTAAAGGTAACTGGACTGGTTCCCATGGGTGTTTGTTTTTAGGATCTACCACTCGAATCATCCAGGCCATCACCAAATCGTAAAACCGAATAGCTTGCGATAAAAACACTGGGTCCAGAAGCATCGATTCATAAGCTAAGCGATGGCTTGACATTTGCTCCAATTTTGCCTAATAAAAACAGTCGATTGAATACACCAATGCAAAAAAAAAAAGGGGGGGGGAGGAAAGACCTTCATTCTTTTGGATACAAATTCAGACAATACTGCTTGAGGAGTCTACATATAAAGTAAGCTACAAGATGACTGGAAAAAAAAAAAAAAAAAAAAAAAAAAAAAACACTGGTAATAACATACATTAGCGGAACGTATAGCGTCTTGTTCCGCTTTTTCGGTTTGCTTTTTTACTTCGTTATATTCTCTCATAAACTCATTGTAGTTGACCAGTCCTCGAATAGGACCATAATGTAAGAAAGCCAGGGTCAAGAAAAAGCATTCTGAGATGAAGTTTTGAGCTATATACAAGAAAGAGAGGGTCAGGCTTTTTTTTTTTTTTTTTTTTTTTGTGGGATGTTTCTCTTGAGTACTTGCGTTGGAGTTCTTTCTTTGAATCGTAATATACATCAGATTGCTCCTTTGTAGCGTTAATCTTGGTATCTTCTCTTATATCAAGTCGCTTGCTCGAATAAAAATAATGCGGATCAATCTTGTCTATTTTAGAAGCACGGATATCCAGAAAGGGATCACAAAACATTAAAAGGATGCCAGTGATGTTGTGCATAAATCCATCAGATGCCACGGTTTGGACGTCCACCTGCATCTGTGCTCTTTTTTCGTTCAGCCTCACAACATGGCCAAAATATTCCAAGAGATTTTCTCTAGAATCTGCATTCGACCGAATAATGGAATTGCAGATACTAAACATAGTCTTTTGAATGTTTTGAGTGCTTCCACGCAAACCGTTTTTGCAGGATTCCAAATCCGCTGAATTTCGATTCTCGGAGCCTTGGAAATAGCTTTCTGCTACTTTGTTCTAAAAAAAAAAAAAAAATTTGATTGGTAAAACATATTACTTTTTTTTTTTTTTTTGTTTATTTACAGTGCCATCAGGATATACGCTTAGCTTCAAATAGGGTCCAAATAAAGACAGGTCCTCTATGCTTTTAGCTGTAGCATCTTTTGGATTGAATTCAGGCAAGAAAGCAATCTATAGAAAGTATCAGTCACTGTTCTATACAAACTAACCCAAGGGAATCTACAAACCATCGATGCAATCAGTTTGTTTTCAGTCAGGTAAGCCAAGGATCCAAAGTTCGATTTGTAGTCATCTAGTATATTTTGCTGACGCATCTCTGAGGAAAGACTGGACAGAGCGGATCCGACAATCTAAGCATTCAACTTTAGTTTCTCTCTCTTTTGTTTACTTTTCTACACCTTACCAAATCCAGACCGTCCTCATTGAAACGCAAAGCCAACTCGTTAATATATTCAGAAGGCAGTCCCTGTGGCGTGTCAGGCCCAGCCTTTAGTTTGGGTATAAGTTGCATGGGACCCAAGTGTTCACTACAAAGGTAAACGTTTTGTTTGTTTTTTTTTTTTTTTTTTTTGGCTTACCTTTGCAATTGAGGGAACATATCAGGCATTTGGATCACAAGACCAGAGTACGATATTACGAGCTGCCTTACATGAGTCAATACAGAAAGTCTTTGTTCGAGAGCGGCTTTTTCTAGATTCTTTAAAAAAAATAAATAAAGAAAATTAGAATACAGCAAAAGAAAGCATTCGGTATGTACCTTGCTTCTAACCATGGTATTCTTGTAAATATCATAAGCTTGTTTCCAACAATTCAAAAGATAATCAAAATGCAAAGTATGTAAAGTGTTGGCGATATCCAAAGGAATATCGTGATTTTCATTAGGATCCAAAGACAATCTGGCGACAATGATACGATCGAGATGCGTTTGAGATAATTTGGCGGGGGTAGGCTCTTTTTTAACACAGGAGAGTTAGCTTACACCTTTCAAACTTCTTCTCTTACCTCCTTCCTCAATCAATTCATTTACAAGGTCTTTCAAATAGACACATTTGCCTTGATGATAGACTGACTCGGGCTACGGTATTGCTTTAGTACAGCCCATGGGTGAAATGGAAGACTTACATTCAAAGTCACCTGCAAAATTCGAGAAAGAACATCGTTTTGCCAATCTTCAAAACTTTTGGCTGGCTTGACCCGTGTGGTATTGTCTGCTGTCACAGAAGGTTTTACAGGAGACTATGAAGTGACACGTTAATTATCAGGTGTTGGGGATTGGAAATTGCTCAAAGAATACCTCGATTTTAGTTGTGCTGACAGTACTGGTCCTTTTTGGTATAGGTTTTTTGATATGCACTGATTCCTCTAAAACAGGCAGGGCTTGTTTATGCGTACCAGAAGATGGTGCATTGGTAGATCCGCTTTCTCTCTTTTCTACTTGTTGAAGTTTTGCTAAACGCTTGAGTCGAATCTATAGAACGCCATTTAGAAAAGATCACAACCTTAATGAAGCATCAAATAGAAATAATAACGTGCCTGATCTGCTTCAGACGTATTGTTTTCCATTTTTTTTTTTTTTTTTGGTTTTTGAAATGCAAGCCTTTATAAATAAAACAAAAAACGAAAAAGAAATAATTAAAAAAAAAAAAAAAAAAAAAATCGCAGTGCATTGCTCGATGAACGTAGACTTGACGGACTGTAAATTCTACATGTATTTTTTTCAATGCAAAAGACTCAAATCTGTCTTTGATAAGTTGGTGTACTGATAGAAATAGCTATCAAAAAGGAGAAAAAAAAAAAAAGAGGGAGGGAGGTTTTGCATACTAAAAGTCAGATTTTATATGGAATCTTTAGAGCAAAAACAGGAAGCATCCGGTAGCCTGATAACAACAGCTCACTGATTATACAGACAACCTTTCTTGGACAACGCAAATGAGGATAAACGGATTTAACTAGAGTATGAACAACAACAAAAAAAAAAAGCAAAAGAATGAATTTCTCTTTGGTGCGTTACTTTCGAATTCAATGTGCCTGTAAAAGGTCACCCATGATTCTTTCAAAGAAAGGGACCTGTGTTGATCTTGATTGTAACTAATAAATCTTTTTGAACAAGTAAATGAATAAATAGAAAAAATCGAAAATCCAAGAGATAAACAAGCCTAGTGAACCAAAAAGCAGACATTTAACGCTTTGGCAAGCAAAGAACAAGCCAGAGTCATGAGCTTGATTCCTGCAAATACAACGTTTTAAAACTCCCTTTCAATCGTCACCTACCTTGGTAATGAGTTGAAATACATTCAGAGCCGGATATTTCTTTTAAAGATTTCGTGCATGTTTTAGGTTTTTTTTTTTTTTTTTTTTTCTTTTGGTTTCTTAAAAAAGGAAAATACCGAAACGGTCTTGTTCGAAATGATTTGTCTGTCAAAGAGTACAAGTCTCATATTCAGAAGAAACCGTAATCAAGATGTTTATTTGTGGAACAGGCTTTTCCAGTGCCGGGAAAGGCAATACGATGGTTCGATGACGGGCATTGTTGAGAACCTTTGGAAAAGGGCAAAATGTATAAGCTGTCTAGATGTAGGATAGAGATACTGCTTTTTTGTATCTAAAATAGAAGTCTTTAATAGCACTTTGTGTTTATTGGTAGTCCTAAAAAAAGACCTTGGATCATGAACTCTTTATACCCTCCAATAGAATTGTGCATCTAGTAATTAAAGTGGTACTTTTGGCTAATTAAAGATCCATCTCGGTGATGACATCTACCATCTAAAAATAATCAATCCATAGTAAGCGATAACAAGATGTTCATTCCCTTTATTAAAAGCCAATGGCTAAGGTCGGAAAATATTTCCTTAAAAGACAACCGGCTCAGTTCTTAAGAAAAGACTACACATGAAAGAACAAAAAAAAAAAAAAAAAGATATATTCTCGTAATTTTTCTATGGGCAATTATAAAAAGGACAAGCTAACAACAAAAAGAAGAAAAGATAATAGAGTTAGCGCGGCTCTCCAGATGCAACAAGGATAACAAAGAAATATACCTGTGGATTTGCTACGTTTGTTCTTTGCTGCCATATAAATTCTACGATTTGCCTTGGTGTTTATGCTTCTCAAGGCATTGACTCTAGAGGGGTTCGCATCGTTTGGAGCAGGCTGTGACATGACTAGGAAAAGCTGAGCAAGAAGTGCAAAGAGAATAAGGTACGGCTTCATCGTGTCAACCAAAAAATAAAAAAAAAATAAAAAACCAAAAAAAAAAAAAAAAACAAAGAGCAGTAAGAAAGAAAGAAAAATAATAAAAAAAAAAAAAAATAAAATAAAATACAAGAAATAGTAAGGAGGAGAGAACACTCCGAAATGGGTTGATTGTGACAATCAATAGATAAAATCAAAGCGTCTATTCTTAGAAGCATAGCCTCTCAAGGCGAAACATGTTTGTGTGCACGTCTGTAACCTGTTTCACTCGCCATTGTCCGTGCAAAATTAGATTACACGCGATCGCATCAGAAGCCCTTTTTTGGTACTAGGAATGCCCCTCTCCCTCTTCCCCTTCTCTCAGCTCTCCCTCAGATGAGGAGAAAAAGGTAAAAAAAAAAAAAAAAAGAGAGAGAGAGAGAGAGAAGCAGTGAATTTAATTATCTTTGGCCTCCTTTTAATTTATGAGCGTCCCCAGGCTACTCTTTTTTTTTTTTTTATTATTATAGCTATTCCTTGCTTACAGAGACAACAGAGCGGATGCTAATAAGGTTTGTGAGTAAATTAGAGTTGGTAAATTGAGATGTATATACCAGTTGTCAGAGTGCATAGCATCAAGTGCTTCGTTGATATGGTCAAAGTCAAAAGTATGGGTAATGAATTCATCGATCTTTAGTTTTCCATCCAGATAGTTTTGAATCAAGCCTCCCATTTCAGATCGACCTTTAACACCACCAAAGGCAGTACCTCTCCAGACGCGTCCTGTGACTAATTGGAAAGGACGTGTGCTGATTTCTTTACCAGCAGCGGCCACACCAATAATCACAGACTCTCCCCAGCCCTTGTGGCAAGATTCGAGTGCAGCACGCATTACTTCCACACGCCCTGTGCAGTCAAAGGTATAATCCAGTCCACCGTCCGTGAGCTCTACCAGATGGTTTTGGATCGATGTCTCCTTGAGATCGGCAGGGTTGATAAAGTCGGTTGCGCCAAACTCGCGAGCCATCTTTTCTTTCTTGTTATTAATATCGATAGCAATCACACGTCTATAGAATCTGGGTGAGAACACATACCAAAAAAAAAAAAAAATAGATCAAGTATGGCTTACTTGGCTTTGTTAGCCACCGCCCCCTGGATCACACTCAAACCGATACAGCCTACACCAAACACAGCAACCGTATCGTTCTCGGTCACCTTGACTGTCTTTGTGGCAGCTCCAAAACCAGTGGTAATACCACAGCCCAAAAGACACAGCTTTTGCAAACTGGGTTTGGGATCTACCTTGACCACTGAAACATCGGCCACCACTAACATAAAATAATAATCATAGTGTTTAGGCGCTTTACTTTGCTATCTGCTTTGATTTTTACCAGTGTACTCGGAAAAGGTGGAAGTACCCATATAGTGGTAAATCGTTTTACCATTACAGGTAAAGCGCGTGGTTTCATCCGGCATTAAACCACGGCCCTGTGTGGCTCTTACTGCACCACATAAGTTTGTCTTTCCACTCTTACAGAACTTGCATTCTTTACATTCAGCTGTATACAGAGGAATGACGTGATCGCCAACAGCCACTTCCGTCACACCTTCTCCGACAGATTCAACAATACCTCCACCTTCATGACCTAAAATGGCGGGGAAAACACCTTCGGGATCTATTTTGACAAGTTTAGAACAGAGAAAAGCAGTAATCAAACCCCTCCCCAAAAAAACAAAACAAAAAAAACGTTTTTCCTACCAACACCCGAAAGGGTATATGAATCTGTATGACAGCTAAAGTAAATTCCCAAAAAAAAAAAAATAAGTAAACAGCCACTGTTTTTGTATAGCAAATAATTACACGCCAGTATAAAGAATCTTGATACGCACTTCATGCGCTTTAGGAGGAGCGACTTGAATGGTTTCAATAGCTTTTTTTTTTTTTTTAAAAAAAAAAAAAAGTTAGCTTTTGTATTCAATCCATGTTCTTGTTTTTACATAAAGGCTTTCCAGCTTCCCAAGCAACCGCAGCACGACATTCAATAGTCTTTTTCATTATGACGGTTATTATGAATACTATAAAAATCAGATCAAACTTACTTGACCCTCAGTAGACATCACGTTTAGAAATAAAGAAAAAAAAAAACAAATATATAAAAAAAAAAAAAAAAAAAAAATTGAAATCTTTTTGCGTCTTTTTAAAAAGACGTGTGTGTCAACCGAATGCGTGATTCGCTCCATTTTAAGAGCGGGATTCGAAAAGCTCTCCGGCGACGTTGACGGAAAAGATATCTCTTCTTTGATATCTCGAGTAAAATCGCATTATCGTATGTACACTTCAGTATCGACTTGATAGAAAGACGGCAAATTACTTTTCTCTGCTCAATCTTAAAAATTAGAGTCATAGCAAGTGCAAGCAGCCATTCTAAGGCTTGAAAACTATTCTTGCTTAGACAAGTGCATATGGTTATGTGTCACTATTCACATTTTATAACAAGATTGTTTTCCCTCCAATAGTCATCATGCTTGGTACTGTCATTCACAGCTAAATTTTTTTTTTTGTTTGTTTGTTCTTAGAGACGATCTAGATCATTACTGTAAAACGCCGTAAGGGCTCGATAGAAACAATGAGGCAAAAGCTGGCAGAAGAGTATTGTAAAGTTTTTCTTTTGGTTTTTAAAGCGGGAGGGTTTTGTTTGATCACATGCACCGTGTTTTTTATGTTTTTTTCTTTAATTTTGATCTATCCTGCCACTATGTACCCGGATACAGTGACTCGAAATAAACCTATAGCGATTTTATAATCTATTTAGAAATTACCAATTTTTTCTAATAAAAATTTCAACCTTCCGTGTATTTGGTAAGCAAAGTGAGTTGGTAAAACACACCCTGTTATAGGATCCGTAGACCTATGCTCAGTCCTATATACTACTTGGCTAACCAACTTTCTTTTTTTTTTTTTTTTTTTTATTCACTTGACTGGGTTACTTTAGCTTTTTAACCTTTAAACATCTTGAACAAAAAACCACTACTGGGCTTTTCAGGAGACTGCAGAAAGACTACAAATTCCTTTTGTATATACAAGATGCAAATAACTTTGATCAGCCACTAGTGTGCGGTTTTGTCTAAGAAGCAGATCACCTTATTTCATAATTACTACGATTTTATTGCAATTTCTATTAGCCAATAACAAAAACAGGAAACATTTAATAGACCTTAATAGATGCTTGAAACCTCTTGGTGAAATTGGCCCAAGAGGTTTTCATGACCAATCTCCCTGAGGTAGTCTTGTTCCTTTTTCATCAATTCCAGGCAACCACTTCATTTTTTTTTTTTTTTTTTTTTTTTCTAAAAAAAAAAAAATGCGGGGGGTTCTTTGAAAGCTAAATTTTAAGAATTGTTTCTAGTTCAAATTGGTTTGCCCTTTAAAGATTAGAACACACAATTCAAGTCCAAAGACACATCATCGTACCTTTTTTTTTTTTAGTAAGGAATCTAAAATATGAGCGATGGCCTACTTGCGCATCATGAAACAAAAAGTGACGTATGTAACTCATCAAATCATTGAACCAAACGTGTTCTTTTTTTTTTTTTTAAGGATCCAATACAATGGTTTTACATTAGCTCAGTATTGCTTGGACATGAGGATAAGCTAGTGCTTCTCTTTTCTTTGTGTTTAAGCACGCGACTTTTTTAAGCATGTGGATCAAGACTTTGTTTTTTGGTAACCAAAGCCCCGCCTTTTTTCAGACTAATTTCTTCTAAAGTGGACAACAGGGTCGGTATCTATTGAATACTTTCTATTGATTGCTATGTTAAATTCACTCGAGGGTCTTTGACCTGTGTTGCCTACGAGGCAGCCTGCTGAAAAGCTTTGTATTATACAAAATCTGGTTACCTCTTTCGCTTGAAACACGCTAAACTTTCAAACAACCCTATCCAGATGATGTGTTAAATCACAAAGACTTGTATTAACAAAGGTTTCTTTTTTTTAAAAAAAAAAAAAAAAATAAGGGGGGGGGCAAGTTACGTTTGTCACAGATAAAACTTATTGGAATCAGATTGTTCGTTCTTTTTTGATCCTATCTTTTCAAGCTTACTATTGACTGTTCTAGTCGGGCAATTGATAAATTGGATGCTTTAATAAAAAAGGCTGGTGTCTCCTTGAAAATAAAAAAGAAACCAAAGCTTATAAGAGATGAGATCTAGAAAGACAGTATCATGCAAGCTTGATTGAACTCAAATAAAAAATAAGCAAGCCAGGCTACCTCCAAAAAAAAAAAAAAAAAAGGATGGCAGCAAGATATCTTTTGAAATACTTTAGGTATTACACCAAGTGATTTAGAGAGGAGATTTTTATTGGATCAAGTGTACAATCGACTTTCGTGTCTCCTTAAAGTAGTTTAGAAATATCTTTTTTCCTTACTCTATTGAAACAGATACCCCCTTTGACTAACCACGTCTGATTTTAAAACAAATGAAATAGGTATCAATATACAAAGCAAGTCATTTGGAAAGATAAATCAAAAAAAAAAAAAAAGTGGGTATGTTGTCTCTTTAAAAGCGAGAGGCGAAAAAAGGGTCATATAAAACAGAGATTAATTCCAATTTATCAGGTAACTTGCACTTTTCTAAAGTAAAACTAGACAACGTCAAAGGATGGGGGAGACCATTTGTTTTTCTTTTAATACATCATTTTTAGTTGTTCTAACGCCAAAGGACGGGTTTTTTTTTTAAAAAATGAATGAGCGGGTAATCATTTTTTCTAAAGAGCGGTTTTTTAAGTCTCAAGGGGCGGTTGTTTCTAAAGTATAATGGAATGGTTTATTAGATTGTTTGTTTTCTATCAAGTCATTTAAATGGGTTTACTATTCAAACACTTTTGAATCGAATGCTGAACAAATGCTTAAAGGTGCTTAGAAGGAACTGAGTTGCAAGTATCAGATATCCTACTTCAAAATCTTTGAATTGACTACGTTTTACTTTATTTTCAGCTATTGCTCAGAATTGTTCACTATGATTAAGCTCAGGAGAATAAGGAGAAAGACAAACACATTTGTATTCTCTTTTTAAGATAAATGTATCTATTTCTTTAGCAGTGTGAATAGGAGCACTATTCATCGCACTATATTGACTTTTCAGCTCTGGAAACCAATCCATTCCATCTATAGTTTTTTCAAAAAAAAAAAAAAAAAAAAAAAAAAAAAAAGGTTCATATAATGACCAGCGACAGTACCTTTCCTAGTGGACCTTTTAGGGCTATCTGCTGCCTTTCTTTGCAACGATTAACATCAGTCTTGATTCGCTTGACCCAATTTTCCTGAGATTTCCTTAGTTCTATTGATACTACAAATTTTGCTGATATAGCACCTAATATTGTATGAGATATTTCCCTGATAGAAGGAGCTTCTACAATAGCCGGGGTAACTTTTAACAAACACCCTCCAGGCGGCCTCATGTTGATGTTGAATACAGATTCATCAACAAAAATGTAATTATTGAGAAAATCCGTTTGCTATAGCCCACTTTATAACCCAAAAATCATGAACACTGCTTTTGTATATATTTAAGTTTTCAAATTGTTCAGCAAGTGTATTCATCACATCAACTAACCGAGCTTGCGAATTCTCATCGTAGAAGCTAAAATGAACTCGGCGTTTTTCTTCAAGTCGAGGTTTTGGTCTGTTAACCAAAATTATTTGTTTCTTGAGAGTATTCCAGTTTTTGCCTTGAAGTCCTTTAGCCTATTTTTGCACAGCGCGTTTAATAATTCCATCAGCAAAACGGGCAGGCTTTTCAGTATTAAATAACTTGACTCTGTTATAATAAAAGTTTTTGTTCATTAGAGTATTGATTGTAATGTTTATTTTGCTTTCTAAATTTTTCCTTCCCTAACAGAGCCTATTTCAATAACGTCATTTATTTGGTGCTTTTCCTGAGCATCACAATAAAGCCCAATATAAGTCAAGGTCCCAAGATGAAAATTTGAGATTGAATATTGTAATCTATTGTGTCATTTCTTTGATATTTCAGCATTACACTTGTCTTTTTTTTTTAAAAAAAAATATATATATATATATATATATTTGTTATTTCTTGCGAGGCAACAGTATGTTTGTTTTATACTGTACAGTATAATGAAGAAAATATAAAAAAATCACACCAAGATCATTGATGAAATGAAAACTATAACCATTTGTTACTCTGAAGATTGTAGGTGCCCGTTTCTTTGCTCGCTAAAATCAATATCTTGATACATCAGAATATAAACAATATTCTACAATTCTGTAGGTAGCCAAACATTCAATCAGTTTTGAAACAATAAAATAACACAAACACAAGTTTTTAATAAACGAAAGAGTTTTTATAAATGTAGAGTTGATTGATTTAGATTAGGAGCAAAAAGGGAGGGGCAACGTTTTTGAGCGATGAAGAAAAAGTTTTCTCTACTACCAAATCTAACTAAACTTCTTTTTTCAATAATTTCGCCTTCGGATTCTTATATTTGGTTGTCATGTGCAATAGTTTCTATGACTATCTTTTTTAAATTTGGTTATTTACTGAAGCCAAAGTTAGTTGTTTGTTTTAGTCAGAAAACAATGTGACACTTACGAAAGAAATAGTTCCAGGTTTTTATGTTGGTAGCTAAAACTGCCGAATCAATAACTACCAAACATACTTTTTCTAAACCTCTTACAATCAAAAAGTTGGTATAAAATACAAAATTGTATTACACAATACTTTATAAAAGATATTGAATACCTTGGGCGTCACCAGTCGCACCTGACAACTCATCTAGTATTTTGTTCTTTGATTCTTATCAGAGCTATAGTCGACTGTAATATAAACGCTTTCTGCTCTCCTTTAATCGGACTATCATCGACTGAAATAATGCAGCTACATTAGTGTTATCCTCCTTCGTTCTTGATTTGAGACAGTAGCCTATATCCTTTTTGTTTGAGGTCGGTTTTATATTTTTTCTATCTTTCAGATAATGTAGCGATCTATTTCAGTAATGCATCTACGATGTGATAATTATTAATACTGTGATAATAAAGGCACCACTTACCCTTTAAATTGGTCTTTTGATAAGTGTATGCCCCTTGATGGTAATTTTGTCTCTGGCTTTTCATGTTTTCTCTTCACCCTGCATTCAAACACTTCAAGTTTTGTGAGGTGCACCATACTCTGAATTTGCTAAAAGACTCGCCTTGAAAAGCTAAACTACCAATTAGGATATCTGGTGCTTGCAACTCAGTTCCTTCTAAGCACCTTTAAGCATTTGTTCAGCATTCGATTCAAAAGCGTTTGAATAGTAAACCCATTTAAATGACTTGATAGAAAACAAACAATCTAATAAACCATTCCATTATACTTTAGAAACAACCGCCCCTTGAGACTTAAAAAACCGCTCTTTAGAAAAAATGATTACCCGCCCTTTGGCGAGTGTGTGCTGGTAAAGAAAGACTTGAAATGACCTGTCTGTACCACATAACTTTTTAGTGATAAAACATTTTGTTATAACTTTGTACAGTACCAGAGCCGATGTGAACCCAAGAAAGACTCGATTGTTTTAATAATAGTAATAAAAGGGATAGGCGTAGTTTTCTTTAGCCACTTTGAAAAAGGTTTTCTAGAGAGACAAACCCTATGAAATAAAGAATACTAAGAAGACTTCTTTTTTCGTATTTAATTGCTTTTTTCATAATACTGAGGTAACAAGACACCAAAACAATAATAAGCAAGTTACTTTATAAAGCGAATCCATTCATGTGACTTGAGAAAACAATGTAATAATGGGTAAATCCAAATGAAGTAATCTTTTTTCATGCCTGTATCTACTTCTTTTTCTTTCTTTTACTGTTAGTTGATATGTTTTTGTATTTTTGTGCTCTGTCGCTTTATTTCTGGAATCTAAATGCGCAATTGGATGAAAATAATCCATCTATTTGGTAAAAGCAGTTTTTTTTTTTTTTTAAAAAAAAAAAAAAAAAAAGAAAAAAAAAAAAGAGAAGCTTACTTACTCTTACTATAGGCAGACGTTAGTGCAATCCAATGCATCAGGTACCTATTCTCTTTCTGAAAGCTCTTTAAAAGTGTACAGCCCAGAATTTCAAACGGTCTTTATCCACAAGGATTTATACGGTGAAAACAAGGTTTTTTTTTGGTTAGCTATAAAAAGAGGGATGATATTCAACAGATTTTGTTTCAGCGGTGGGTGTTGAATGTAGGTGACGGCTGTGCTGCTACCACCTGGCAAGAGATCCAAGAGATGAACCCTGTACTTCCCTTGCACTCTGAGCCATGGATCGCCTTGGTTCAAAGAGGGGGACGATGTCAACTTTGGTCTGAAAAGGTTGGCACGATCCAATCCATCGCGATAGAAGAACACGTCGAGATCACAGCGCTCATGATTTACGATCATCACTTGTATAACGACACGGTCATGGCGAAACAGCCGCCAACAGAAACGTCTGTTTCGAACGAACGAAACGTCAGTCAGATGATTACCGAAAACCTACTGGATAGGGCATCCACTTTTCTAGCGGTTTATTATGTACCCAAACTCTACATCCAACAACTCAATCAAACCTATCTACAGATCCCTAATACCTGGACTCAGCTTGTTTTCAACCATCCAAAAGACACTTCTTTGAACACAAAGTCCAAAGCCATTATTTATTCTATCGTTGTCTTGGTGATACTCTTGATATGTAACTTTTTTTTTTTTTTTTTTGCCAACGCTTTATCAAAAAAAAAAAAAAAAAAAAGTAATCTGTATTATGACTAGGTCTTTTTATTCTACGCCAATGCTTTCTACAGAAAAGGGGGGAAAAAAAGATAGCGTCTGTTGACATTCATCGCTGTTATCCCATTCTACACTATTTTCCTGAAAGAGTCATGAATGCATCCTGTCCGATCTGTCTGGATGATTTCCATCCCCACTCTTCTGTACGTCTCTTGCCTTGTTTTCATGGTTATTGTGTACCCTGTATAGGTAAAGGACGGTAGAATGGAAGGACAAGCGCTCTAAATCTCTTTAGATCTATGGCTTACAAAGAAATCAAGTCTATGTCCTCTCTGTAAACAAGAGTGTTCTATACCAGCTTAAACACGATCCTTTTCCAAAAAAAAAAAAAAAAAAAAAAAAAAGAGGTAAAAGCTGGCTTTTATAATCATCCAAAAAAAAAAAAAAAAAAAAAAAAACTCTGTCCATTCTTTTTTTTTTTTTTTTTTTTTATCAATGTAATAATTTAAGAATGATGATATTCTCCAGCCAACTCCATCTCTACACCGAATTGTTCATAAGAGACTTTATATCTCAAACGTAAGTTTTCTTGGTGAGGATTGTTCACCCGGATGGTTTGATGAACAGACCGATTTGATTTAGGTTGGATTGTAGCAGAGGACTGGGGATCCATTTTGATTTGCATAGACTAGAAAAGATGAATGAGTTTCTGTTTTAGGAGGATGGGTTTACCTTGGGAGCAGCTAATTTAAGCATCAATCGTTCCATAGGGGCTGTAGAGGCATTAGAATAATAAGCCGAGATCTCAAACGACGATGGGATAGAACGAATTTCGAGTTCGATATGTAAGCCGTTCTTGTTGACAAGAGAAGTGACGGTAGCGGTGGAGGGTGAGCCAAGGTCTGTTTTGGCAGGGGGTTGGCCCAAAAGGTCCAATAGGTCATTGGATTGCTTGGGAGAGGTGACGGTGGTCTGGGCACCAAACAGATCGGAAAGATCGTTCAGGGCCGTAGTGGGTAAGGAGGTCGCGTCTTCGAGGTCGATGAGGCTGATGGCTTGTTTGGGTTCGGTATGAACCGAATCAGTGGTAGGTGGCTTTCCACGAATCTCATAATGGGTATCAAACAATCCTTTACGTACATCGGCAAATTTAGCCAGTGCATTATTGATCATATCATTCAGTACCAACAAATTCTCTAAAATCAAAGATGAGTTGGATCTACACAGGGTGCCTAATGCTTTACCAATCTTTTCAGTGTCTTCTTCTTCTGTAATCAACTTTTGTAACTTGGGCTGGGCACTGGCACACGAATTCTTTAGGTCTACCAACATTTCGTTTTTGTCCACATTTTCTCCAGGCCGAACGGTCTCTAACATCTCATACAATAAGATGGTCTTGTCCTGTACCTTGTGTAGCTCATCTTCAAACTTTTGACTGTAATCAGGCACTTGACGTGTATCCTAAGGTAGAGGGAATGAGCCAGCGAACAAAAGCTCTGCATTGTCTTACATAACCCGACATGATCTTCATCAATTGATTGGCTTCCACAAGATCTTGAGGTCGACCACGACGAATGAGCTCTTGCAGTTTCTAGAGATAGAAAACAAAAGAGAGATAGATCAATACCACAACACTCTCTCTTTTAGAATCATCCGTTACAGCCGATTGTGCCAAACGATCTTCTTCTTCTAATTCATGAGCTGATTTCAGAGCCTATAAGAACAACGTCAAATCCATCTGCAAAGCTTTCCTTTTTTTTTTTTTAAAAAAAAAAAAAAAGGCTTACATCCGAAGGAGCCAAAGCAGCCACCGAAGCATCTTTGAGTTCAGGAAATCGATAGCCTAAGAAAGAATGACATCAGATGACGCGTCTTTTTGTCAGGAAGGCTTTCGCAAAGTGTACCTTTAAACCGTAAGAGTCGATACATGTCTTTGATATGAATCAAGTCATCTTTATGTTTAGACATTTCTGTCAGGGCCACTTTCCACTCCTTGATAAGATAGAGTATACGTTGAATCACCGGACTAGGAAAAGGCTAAAGACCCACCCCAAAAAGGTTAAGCAAAAGACGCGTATCGATTGAGACTTACAGCAGGTCGTTCAGGAAAACGACGCACCAGTTCATTGAGAAATTCTTTGGTAGCAATCTGAAGCTGAAAAGGGTATCCACAATTCTTGACACAATTATCCAACAACTAAAGAGAATGAATAGACTCATCCTAAGCAAGCAATATTTACCGTGAGAGCCAACATTCCCTGATTGATGTTTTTACTGTTCACCAACTTGACTATGGTAGACGAAGCTTCTCGAGGTCTATCTCGTATCAACCCAGAAAAAAAAAAAAAAAAAAAAAGAAAAAGAGAATTTTAATGTATGTATCTACAAGCATAAAGGGCGGGTTATATACACTACGCTGTGCCTTGTTTTTTATTAATCATCTCACAGATTTCAAGGTTCAAACTGAGTTCAGGCTCGTAACGCGCAGGACTGCATGCTCCTTCTAAAGGGAAGGGTTAAAGTCTCTCTATGAAAAGAATATCTATATAAAAATACCAATGAGCGTAATTAAGGTACTGGGCATCACCGAAAAATAAAAAGTAAGAAAAAAAAAAAAAAAAAAAAAAAAAAAATATATATAGATTATTTCTATACACACACACCTCTGAGGGTTCACAAGGCATTGTGTTCGGTGTTTGAATGGGAAGGCAACGTTTGGAAACGTCATCGGGTCACATTCAAGACAAAAGAATGTTTGTAGCCAATCGAGTACGCTGGCTCCTCTCTTTTCGGGGAATTTTATCCATGTCATGTCTTTCTTTGCTATGCCTTGGTTTTGGGGATGGAATAATAAAAACATGTTTCGCATGACTCCATAGCCAATGAAACATGAGAAAAAAAAAAAAAATAAAACTGACATCATTTGATCATCCGCTTTTATATAAAATTTCCTTTTTTTTTTGTTTTTTTGTTTTTTGGTTTTTTTTGGTTTTTCCAGCTTCTTTTTTTTTTTTTATTCTTCTTGTCTACGCGTTTTCTATTCTGATGAAGTTTTTTGCGTTATCTTTTGCTGTTGCTAGTGTATTGGCAGTATGTTCGGAAGCCATGGTTACAAAGTAAGTTTGTTTTTTTTTTTTTTTTGACGGCCAAAAAAATGCCAAGCTTTTATCAGATTTTCTGATAGACTTTTTGTTTTAGGATTCCTATCAAGAAAGTGCATGAATCACCCTCTGAAAAGTTACAGCGTTATTCTCATACAGGAAAATACCTGACACAGAAATACTTTGATACGCAACGGTTGAACAGTCCGATGGAAACTTTCCAAGTGCAACCAGATGGGAGTGCCAAGCATGGTGTGCCATTATCAAACTATATGAACGCTCAAGTAAGAGGTTAGGATTCGAAAAAGAATGAAAAAGACTGACGTCTGGCTAGTATTACGGTGAGATTACGTTAGGTACGCCACCCCAGACATTTACCGTCGTGTTTGACACGGGCTCTTCCAACTTGTGGGTACCCTCAACCCATTGTACTTCGATTGCCTGCTTCTTACACAAACGTTACGACGCCAGTAGCTCAAGCACCTACAGCAAGAACGGCACTGAGTTTGCTATCCAGTACGGTACCGGCTCACTGGAAGGGTTTATCAGTCAAGATACCCTGAACGTGGGTGGTCTTCAGGTGGATGGCCAAGGGTTTGCTGAGTCTGTGAAGGAACCCGGGTTGACGTTTGCCTTTGCCAAGTTTGATGGTATCTTTGGCCTGGGCTATGACACCATCTCTGTCAAGCATACCACACCTCCCTTCTACCATATGGCCAACCGGGACCTGGTAGACGAGCCCTTGTTTTCGTTCTGGTTGAACGATGCGGCCGAAGGCAGTGAGGAAGGCGGTGAGCTTCTATTGGGTGGAATCAACCCAGATCGTTACCATGGCGACATTCATTGGTCCGACGTCCAACGCAAAGGCTATTGGGAAATCAAGATGGAAAACATCAAGTTTGGTGGGGAATATATCGATATCGATCCAGTCGGGGCTGCTATTGATACCGGCTCTTCCCTCCTCGTCGCGCCCACCACCGTAGCTGCCTTGATCAATAAAGAACTGGGTGCTGAAAAGAACTGGGCTGGCCAGTACACCCTCGACTGTGCCACCGTCCCTAGCCTGCCCGAATTCTGTTTTGTCTTTCACGGCAAAGATTTCTGTCTGCAAGGAAAGGATTACGTACTCGAAGTCCAAGGTCAATGTATCTCGGGTTTCATGGGCATGGATATTCCTGAGCCTGCTGGCCCCCTCTGGATCGTAGGCGATGTCTTTTTACGTAAATTCTATAGTGTTTATGATCTCGGCAACCATCGTGTCGGCTTGGCTCTTTCCAAATAAACCAAAAAAATATATATATATTTATATATATATATATATATATATATACATACATACTCTTCTCTTTGGGATCCCTCACAAAACTCTTTTTATTATTATTGTTCTTCTTATTAACAAATAGCATCCAAAGCACAGCAGAAACACATGGCAGCCAAACTAAAAAAAAAAAAAAAAAAAAAAAAAAAAAACCCCATAAATGATTTCTATTCATCCCCTCTTGAGTCTATTCACTTACCATCCCAAACACATCGAGTGATCCTCTTTCTGAGGTTGTTGTTGAACATAAACTGTCTGAGGCTGAGCCTGAGGAGGATAGTGAGGGGGTGGATAGTATTGCCCGCTGGCGTTGGCTGGAGGTGGGGCATAGTACGGTTGTTGTTGTTGTGGTGGTGGTGGATAATTACCTTTGGCTGGTTGCATCGTAATAGAAATTAAAAAATAGATGAAATAAAAAAGGAAAATATGCTTTGGAAAACAAAAACGTATCGTCAAAACACATTGGCTCCTGATTGGTCCATCGCTGGATTCTTGGCGGAACATGTTCTGTGGCACTTTTTCGAGACCTGGCTGGACTCAAAATCTCTTTTTATGCAGCCGCGTTCCTGGCTTTGAACTCACTTTTTCAACGCGTGGTTTACATTGCTAGTCTGTTTTGAAAACAAGCCAACAAAACACCTTGGGAAACATCCTACAAAACAAAAAAAAAAGAGAGAAGGAATAGATACAACACATGCCATGTGCTGAATTCATCCTGTACGTTCAAAATAAGCCTTTGGGGGTATGCTTTCTGCTGTAGATGGGTAGGTTGACCATTGTTTCAACGCCAGAACGAACACTACCTTTTTCAAAAGGTTAAATAAGACAGGGTAAGCTTTTTTTTTTTTTTTTTTTTTTTTTTTCAGTATTTTCTTCAATGAAAACTATTTATTTATTCACCTTCTCTTGGTGGCTATTTTCCTGGGTGTATGCCCAGTCGATTTACGGTCAACATCAGCTCGTGGCTTACATCGTAGACTGGGATCTACCCTCCACGCTACCTTGGGATAAAATCGATCATATCGCTTATGCATTTGCTATACCTAAAAAGTCGGGTAAACTCGAAGGTTTCAATAAAACGCAATTGGCTCAAGGTAAGCCAGAGTGACCGACAGAAAGCGGGTCTTTAACACTTTGAAAACAGTGGTCCAAGAAGCACATCGCCATAATGTAGGTGTCAGTTTGGCTATAGGAGGGTAAGCAATAGAGATTGGTTCAATCGATTGACACCGTGTCTAGTTGGACAGGCTCTGTTCATTTCAGTGAGCTTGTCAGGACAGAAGAAAAGCGTAAGGAATTTGCAAAGCGATTGATGAAGGCCGTCAAGAAATACGAATTGAATGGATTGAACATCGATTGGGGTACCCAAAAAAAAAAAAGACCTAGCGAGACACACTAACACTCTCTCTAGAATACCCCAACGATCCTCAGGGTATTGCTTGTAACGGAAGGTAAATAGAGAGACCTCGCATTCAGACGATTAAACACCTTTCTAAAAGAGATCCTCAAGACACCGCCAACTTTTTATCTTTGATTGAGCTCTTGCGACAAAATCTGGATGAAAAATACCCTGATGAGCACAAGCTGATTACGTCTGCGGTCAGTACCTGGACCTTTCGTGATCATCAAGGCAACAGCATTCAGACATTGGATGAAAGATGGTCCAAGCTTATGGACGCATTTTACGTGATGGTAAATAGACTCTCTACCAAAAAAAAAAAAAAAAAAAAAAAAAGGGGCGAAGTATCGTTAAAACAGAGTGTGTTAGGCTTACGATATGGGAGGTGCTTTCAGTGCCAGCGCGACGCCCAATGCGCCCATGAACCTAGACAATACCCAGAACCCACGCGAGAGTGGTGCTGCAGCGATTGAGGCGTGGCTTGGTGCCGGCGTACCTTCAGAGAAAGTATTCTTGGGAGTGCCTTTTTACGGTTATACCCACAAGACTGCGGCTGCCATCACGGCCAGTACCGGTCTTGGGGTCTCTCTCGACCGTACGATTGAACAGATCAAGGGAGATCAGTACGATGGTTATAGCGCTGATCCCTGTACGAACGCCACCCGCGCTTACTCGGGCGAGGTCCAATGGCGAACCGTTCAGGAGCAGCTCAGCCTGGCCAATTGGACTCAGTATTGGGATCCTGTCAGCCAAACCCCTTTTGCCTATCAAGAACATTCGCAACACTTCATCACCTTTGATAACCCACTCTCCTTAGGCATCAAGGCAGACTATGCCCTCAAAAAACAACTGGGCGGTATGATGGTATGGTCGTTGGAAATGGATGATCATCAACAGTCCCTCCTGGCCGCAATGCAAACCATTCGTCGGGCAGCCCGGCCAGACACCCTCCCCTTGCTTTCTTCACGCGTACCCCAACCCAGCATCTCTCTATCATCATAATAAAGATTTCTCGTTTTTAGGCATTGGATTTTATTTGCATAGCCAATAGATTTCAAACATCGGGTGGTCATCAATGCCCCCGGTGGCTAGCAAAGACCAACCGCGTGCTCTCACCTTGTCGAAAAACACGCGTTCATCCGGATTTCTTTCTTTATAAGCCAACAACGCCTTACAGTGGGGTAAGTCGAGCAGCCAATCCAGCGTATCGAGCAAGAGATCGTGCGATGACTGATTGTACAGCACGTCCGTCAGAAGCACAAGATCGACCTGGTCAAACATGGCTTCGCGCGTACATCCCCAGCTCAGTTCTTCCACTTGCACCGTACGGGATCCAGAAAGTGTCGCGTTCTGTTGAAGGATCTCGAGCGCGTCAGGTAAATCTGTCAAAAACGTCTTTTGTGGTGACAAGAGTTGATCCGCATAGATCCCTACTAAGCCCGTCCCACTCCCTTTTTTTTTTTCAAACGTGAGTTCAAAAACAAACAGTCCATGCAACACTAACCCAGTTCGAGCAAACATTGATACCGTTGGAAATCGGACAGATGCTCTTGCAGATACTGGCACATGCCCAAGCCGCAATCCCTAAAAAAGAGCTCAATAGACAGCGCAGGCCATGGACGCTTACCACACATGTCTTGCAATGCTCTCTACAGCATCTTCACACACTGTCAAGGTCGAACCCGACTGCAACGTGAGCTTTCTTTCCGTTTGATCGCCACCCGACGCAAGCCTCCGTCGCTCGTGCTTACAGACAGCGATCGGCCGTGACCATACCGGTACCAACCAAAGATCTGCATAGAGACCAGCACCTGTCCAAACTGGATGGGATCGAGACGAATTCACAAAGAGATGCAATCGTAGCTCTCCTGGCGACACTGCCTCTTCGATTCTAAACTGACTCACCATCCCACCTCCTTGGAAAGGATCAAATACCAACGTAATGTCTTTGTCCGTCGGCTCGGTCCAGCCCAACGCCTTCTTTGGACAATGCGCGAGTTTGGCTTTCCCTGCGGTTTCTAGCCGACATTGAACAGGTATGCTTTCAAAGCAAGTCACATCCCCAAGATCACTTTCAATCGTCCACACTAACGTAAACGGTTCACCCAGATTATACTCTTGGGGTGGTGGCTTTAAAAATCGAAGGTAATAAATCGGTGCATTCATCCTCAAAACAAGTCAAAAATCATCCCACACTGTTTTTTTTTTTTTTTTTGGCTAGACTTTTTCAAACACAGTTCTCAAGGTGACACACAGGTGTTCTTTAATAAAAAGGTGATTGTTTGTTTTTCTCTTTTCTATCAAAAGACAAGGGGAGGAAAACCATAGTAGATATAAAGAAGAAAGAATTGCTTTCCAAAAAAAAAAAAAAGGGGGGGGAGATTTACATAGCCATACTCGCTTGAAGAGCTCGGAGTTCAGCTTCTTCATCATCTTCTGTCGCAGAAGTTGACTTGTGGGCATTTACTAAGATAAAAAAGTTGGTATTTTTTCTCGGGAGGGAAACGCCACTCATGTAAACACTACCTGGTGTGTGTAAAGGAACGTTGGGAGCACTGACGACAGGTGAGGGTGTCTCCAACATCTTTGCGTCCAGTTCTTCTTGTTCTAATTCCTCTAATTCGTTCAATAACTCATCCTACCAAAAACGCTCGGTTAGAAACAAGCACACACACACTCTCTCTCTCTCTCTCTTTTTTTTTTTTTTTACTTCATCCAGCTCATCGCTTGCACCCACAGGGCGAGAGATAGCTTCGGATATTTCGTTGGCAATATCCATTTGATCACGGATATCATCCATGGTCGAATCCACTTTATCAATGTCCCTAAAACATCGTTATTACTCATCCCTCTACAAAATACGTACATCGATCCATGTATATTCTTCATAGCTTCTGCACCGGCTCGCATAGCCCCCATCGTTTCCAAATTAACGTTGGCATTTTCAATAGCCATCATTTGTGTTTCAATCGTCATACGAGCTCCATTTATCTTTTCAATATTTCCTTCATAAGCCTTCTTGCGTTTGAGTGCCATCAAGGCCACTTTTGAGAAATAAAATACAGGTCAGTTCTCAACGGAACAACAACCATAGATATAATTCAATAAAAAAAAAAAAAAAACGAAATTAACCTCGTCTGTTCTTTGTAGCATTCAACTTTGCAGTTTTAAGTTCATTCTCGGCTTTTATCTCTAAAAACGACTGTCTCTTCTCCAACATGTCCAAGGTTTCTCGAAGCTTATAAATAGCATCTTTGGCGGTGGTTTTGGATTTAGCTTTACCGAAAAAGAGATTCATTTCTTTCTATTTGTTTTTGAAAAAGAGAAAAAAAATTAAAAAATAAAACATTGCCATAAAAAAAGAAATTGAAAAATTTACGTCATGTGTGCCTGGTCAATGAATGTGATCGCTCAAGTGTTTTGATGATACGCCTTTTTTTTTTTTTTTTTTTTGGATATACAGCGTTAACTCCAGTGTTTGAAAAACAACATCTCACTTTGGATGTTCCTAAACATATCAAAACAGGAACCTTTTTTTTTTTATGTAAAAAACACCCTTTTTCTCTCTGACACTATGGATATAAAACCAAGGTCGTATTAAAAGTTATACACAACACTACGTTTTGGAACAATAAAGCATGTTTGAAACAAGTCAACTGGGGATCGCAAAGAGAACTTGGATTGAAGCGGGGTTTGTGCAACCCAAGTGTCTTTTTATTATTATTTTGCAGTTGTATCTCTCGAACCGTACATGTAAAAAAAAAAAAA